>VMDO01003991.1:9374-133039 GCA_007922755.1 Pedetes capensis | reverse complement strand
GTCTCCCATCCAGGTACTAACCAGGCCCGACCCTGCTTAGCTTCCTAGATCTGCCGGGATGGGATGCCACAGGGCTACCGCTGCAGGCTTAAAGGCTTATAATGCTACAGTAATCAAGACATTGTCCTATTGATGAAAAGATAAGGCTTATAGATTAATGAATCAGCTTAGAGCTTTCAGAAATTGATTCAAACAAATATGGTCAACTATTTTTCCCCACAAAGGTGAAAAGACAAATTAGTGGAAAAAAGATAGATTTTTAAATAATAAATCATGCAGAAAATTTAGATATCCATATACAATAAAATGAAACTTAACCCATACTTTGCACTTTATACAAAGATGAAAAATACACATAGACCTAAACATTAAAGGAAAAACTATAAACCTCCTAAAACAAAAGCATAGAATAAAATCATTGTTATTTCTGGTAAGTTTAAAAGAGTTTATGGATAAGACACTAAAAGCATAATACCTTAAATTAATTAAAAAATATTTGCTCCTAAAATTTATTGTGAATGAAGAGATTGTCTGCAGACTGGGAGAAAACAATCTAGAAATCATATTCTGTCTAAGCTATATTGAATTAGTTACTTTTGTAGAGATGTGAACAAAATACCTTGGAAAACAATTTAAGGGTGGGGGAATTTATTTTGCTTGTGTTTTCAGAGTGTTCAATCTGGGGCTACTTGGTCTCCTGTACTTGAGCAGAATATCATGGCAGCAGATGCATGTGAAAGGACAGGCGGACAGGAAGTAGAGTGAGGAAGAGACAGACTGTGGAGTAGGTATAATTCCCCTCAGTGACCCATTTCCTTCAAGCAGGCCCTGCCTCCAAAAGTTTCCAGAACCTCTCAAAATACTGCCACCAGCTAGGGACCAAGCTATTAAACACAGGAGTCTTGGGGGACATTTCATATTCAAACTGTAACAGACATGCCACAGAATATATTAGGAATTGTAAGCAACAGCAAGAAGGAAACAAACTCTGACTTGTAGAAGTGGGCTTGAAATTTGAGTTAGGCACCATGACAAGAAGGTATGCATATGGGAAGAAAGCATGTGAAAAGTTGCATGATATTATTAATTACTAGGAAAGTGAAAATTAAACTGACAATGAGATACCACTACACAAATATTAGAACAGCAAAAAATAATAAAAAAATTAATGAACACTACAAAGAACTTGTAAGATTATAGATTTGTATGATTGTTAAAACCCTTATACTTGGCTAGTGGGAATGAAGAATGTTACAATCATTTTGGAAAATTGTTTAGAACTTTCTACATACTTATACACTTAAGTTAAACATCCCTGGTGTATGAGTTAGTATCCCACTCCTATTTATCCAAAAGAATGAAAGTAGGTTCATGCAAAAATCTAAACATAAACTTTTACAACATTTATTCATAATTGCAGAAAAGTGGTAATAATCTTCACTTGGTGGATGGATAAATAACGGAGTAATGTTTAGCAATGTACATGAATAAATTAAATAAATTATTTACATATTTAACATCATTAGTGGAATTCAAAAAGAGTTTTCTTAATGAAAGAATTTAGCATCAATTAGTTATATACCGTATGATTCCAACTGGCAAAACACTTTTGTTTTTAGGCCCAAATGATAGTGACCCTCACAGGGTTTTCAATGGTTGAATATTTCAAGATTGCTTTTGGAGTAGGCTGCCAAATTCCTCTCCTGTTTCTCTGGCACTGGGGATAGAACTTAGGTTGTCAGTGAGGAGCAGCACTCTACCAACTGAGCTGAACCCCAGCCCAGCAAAAGCGTAGGTATGGAGAACAAACCAGATCAACAGAGAACAGATCAATTGCTGTTTACCAGGGCCTGATGGTTGTTGTTATTTTTAGGTGTCATCAAGTTGAGTCTGGCTCATAGAGACCGTCATAGGGTTTTTCAATGGCTAATTGTTTCAAGTTGCTTTGGGAATGGATTGCCATGTCCTTCTCCCATTTTTGTGGTGCTGGGGATCTGATCCAACTGAGGGCTTCAGAGAGCACAAAGCAGCACTCTACCAACTGAGCTAAACCAGAGCCAGGGGCTGATGGTAGGTTGAAGGAATTTGGAGGCCAGACTATGGAACTGTTCTCTATCTTAATTGTGGTGGGTAATACCATAGCTCTTGTCAAAACTAATAGAATTGTATGTAACAGAGTGAATTTTACTATATACATATTAAAAATGAATCTTAAAAAGTATCTGTAAAGAAGTAATATGGTTACCTTATTCTCATAATAAAATATGTATAAATGATTTCTCTCTAGTTATGATAATATACCCCCAAATAAAATGCTTAGTATTATCATACATTGTGGCAAATAAAATTTGGCAATATTACCTCTAGATAACTTACATTTCCTTTATGTCCCAAAGATTTTTAGAGATTTTCAAAAACACTATTATACTTTTGTTATTTCTATCAAATGCATATGCAATATAGAAGATTTTATGATTGATTCTTAAAAGGCATAAATTTTTCAACAATGTAAATTAGTGTGAGGTAAAAGGTAGTTCTTCTTTTCACTTAGTGATAATTGCTTGAGTATAATTACCGAATTATGTAAGTTAATAAATTATGAGGCCTTGCATCTTTCTCCAGTCATATTCCTCAATTTTTTTGATATTCCTCTTGAAAGTCAGTAAAGTTTCTGTGATAATTCTTAACTGTGATACTAAGAACAGTTTTATGAATCTCATGTTAACAATCTATTGTCCTTAAATTCTAAGAATAATGCATGTTTCTTTGCATTTTATTAACTTGGTTATAACTGTAGTTTAAATCCATAGATCATATGATCACAATAATTATACCTAATTATCAGTAGAAAAATTTTTCTTCAATACATTAAGCTTGAGAAAAACAAAGCATATTCTTCCCCTTTGGCTTTCTAGGTCCAGCTCTTTGCAAATGTCATTATAATATTTGATTTTGTCTTCTTGAGCTGCCTTTTGAAAATTTCTGTATATTTCCTTAATTTTATCATTTCTTACTTTTATTATAGCTACTTGACATTCAAGGGCAAATTTCAGAGTCTATTTTGACATGCTATTTGGTTTTTTCTTTTCTCTTGTCTTTTATTAATCTTGTGTTTCCTCCTGAATGATGTCTTTGATGTCCTGCCACAACTTGTCTGATCTTTGATCATTAGTATCTAACATATCAAACCTCTTTTTGAGGTGGTCTCTTAACTCAGGTGGGATATACTCAAGGTCATTCTTTGGCTCTTGTACACTTGTTCTAATCTTCTTCATTTTCAGTTTGAACCAGAAGATGAGCAACTGATGATCTGATTCACAATTAGCAGGTAGCCTTGTTCTGACTTTTGATATTGAGATTTTCCAGTGTCTGTTTTCACAAATGTTGCTTTTGTTCTTGTATGTTCCATCTGGTGACTCCCATGTGTAAAATCATAGCTTAGGCTGGTGAAAAAATGTATTTTCAATGAAGAGGTCATTGATCTGATGAAATTCTATCATGCAAACTCCACCATCGTTTCTGTCACCAAGGCCATTTTTCCAAATACTGAGCCTCCTTCTTTGTTTCCAACTTTTGCATTCCAGTCACCAATAATTATCAATACATCTTGATTGTATGTTTGATCTATTTCAGATTGCAGGAGCTGGTAAAAATCCTCCCTGTTTTCATTTCTGTCATGGGTGCATAAATTTGAATAATAGTCATACTAAGTGGCCTTCCTTGTAGGCATATGGGTATTATTCTATCACTGACAGCATTGTACTTCAGATCAGATCTTGAGATGTCTTTTTTGATGATGAATGTACTCATTTCTCTTTAATTTTTCATTCCCAGTATAGTATATCATATGATTATCTGACTCAAAATGGCCCATGCCAGTCTATTATAGTTCACTGATGCCTAGAATGTCTGCATTTATGTGCTCCATTTCCCTTTTGACTATTGCTAATTTTTCTAGGTTCATACTATGTATATTTACCATCCCAATTATTAGTGTATATTTGCTCTGTTTTTCTCAAGCTTAGGCAATTGAAAAAAAAATCAAGGCTCAAATGGCAATAATGAAGGATTCTACAGGAAAAATATTAAATGATGCAAGATACATCAAAAGAAGATGGATAGAATATACACAGTCATTATACCAAAAAAGAACTGGTGGATGACCATTCATTTCAAGAGGTTGCATATGATCAAGAACTAGTGGTACTGAAGGAATAAGTGTTAGGTGCCTTGAAAGAATTGGCAAAACACAAAGCTCCAGGAATTGATAGAACATCAATTGAAGTGTTTCAACAAACAGATGTAGCACTGGAGGTGCTGATATGTTTATACTGAGAGATTTGGAAAACAGCTACCTTGCCTATTGACTGGAAGCAATCTGTATTTATGTCCATTCCCAAGAAAGGGGATCCAACCAAATGTGAAAATTACAGAATGATATCATTACTATGACACACAAGTAAAATTTTGCCAAGGATCATTCAAAAGTGACTGTAGCAGTACTACTACAAAATCAAGCTGGATTCATAAGAGGGCATGGAACTAGGAAGATAAATGCTGATGTCATATGGTCATTAGCTGAAAGCAGAGAACACAAGAAAAATGTCTATCTACACTTTATTGACTATGCCAAGGCATTTGACTGTGTTGATCATAACAAATTATTGATAACACTGTGAAGAATGGGAATATAAGCGCTCTTAATTGCACTCATGAGGTATCTGTACATGGACCTGGAGGCAGTCATTTGAACAGAACAAGGAAACACTGTCTGGTTTAAAGCTGAGGAAAGTATGTGTCAGGGTGGTATCCTTTTACTGCACCTCTTCGATGCTGAGCAAATAATCTGAGAAGCTGAACTTTATGAAGAAGAATGTGGCCTCTTAATTGGAGGAAGACTCATTAACAACTTGCGTTATGCAGATGATACAACTCTACTTGCTGAAAGTGAAGAGGATTTAAAACATTTACTGACAATGAAGAGAACACAGTCTTCAGTTGGGGTTGTATCTCAAAATCAACAAAACAAAAATCCTTACAACTATGTCAGTAAGCAACATCATGATAGATGGAGAAAAGATTGAAGTTGTCAAAGATTTTGCTTTACTTGGTTCTACAATCAACACCTGTGGAAGCAGCAGTCAAGACACATTGCATTGGGAAAAGCTGTCGCAAAAAGACCTTATTGAAGTATTAAAAAGTAAAGATGTCACACTGAAGACAAAGGTTCACCTGACTCATCCCATGGTATTTTCAGTAGCTTCATATGCTTGTGAAAGCTGAACATTGAATAAGGGAAACAAGAGACCTGATGCTTTTTTATTATGGTTCTGGGGATGAATATTGAATATACCATGGACTGCCAAGGGAACCAACAGATCTTTCCTAGAAGAAGTACAACCAGAGTGCTCCTTGGAAGCAAGTATGGCTAGACTGCATCTTATATATTGTGGACATATAATCAGGAGGGACATTATATTTGGGAGAATGGCAGCTCATGAAAACCCTCAACTACATGGATTGACACAGTGTCTGCAACAATGGGCTTAAATATAAATAAGGTCATGTGCCTAGCACAGACTCCAGGAGTGTTTTATTGTGTTGTACATAGGGTTACTATGAGTTGGACCCAACTGGAAGGTATCTAACAACAACAATTATAAGGAAGGTCTGTACAAATTAAAAATATTCTTACAAGTTAATGAATAGATAAGATTCTCTCATTATCAATTTGATCATTTTAATTTAAATCTTCCCAGTAACACAGTTTGATAATACACATTGGTTTAGTCAGGCTTCATTGGCAACTTGCATGTTCAAAATCCTAAAGCCAAATCCCAGAAGTGAAAGTAAAGTTTGGAGAGAGTTAAGAGCATACTGGGCTGGAGTTTGGCTCAGTCAGTAGAATGCTACACTGCTCTCTCTGAGGCCCTGAATTCCATTCTCAGCACTGCAAAAATGAGAGAAGGACTTGGCAATTCACTCCCAAAGTATCCTGAAAAATCAGCCATTGAAAAACCTATGAAGGTCACTGTGAATCTGATCAGACTAGATGGCATCTAATAGCAACAAAAACAAAGAGGATACTAGAAGTAGACAACCGGAAATATTAATTTCAAGCAGTTACTGTCTAAAGATTCTCTATAAAAACTGTATATTATTCAGGTGTAGTCACTGTAGCAGCAAAACCACCTGAAACAAACTTATGGGAGAAGTGATTTATTGAGAGCTCACAGCTGGAGAATCAGTCCATAACTACGACAAGCCATGGTGGTGGTGGCAGCAATAGGATCTATGGCATATGACCCCAAGGGGAATTGTGGGGCAGGAGAAGAGAGAGACATGGGCTGAAGTTCCAGGGTGAAACTTCCAAAGCCTGCCTTCGGGGAACTATTTCTGTCAAAGGCCTGCACCCTGAGAGCTACGTCCACAAAGTAAGAATCCCCTCCAAAAGTTTTATGACCTCCCAGGGCAGTACCATCAACTAGGGACCAAACATTCCAATCCATGACCTTTGGAGTACATTCAAATCTAAACCATAACAAACTGGATGGTGTTTCAACAGCAGAACATATGACCTAGGACCAGCACTTGGGCAGTAGATATGTATGAGTTCATGTGAAGTAAATTTTGTTATATTGAGGTCTCTTTTGAAGATCTTATATTCTGAGTTTATAAATAAACTACATTGAAGTTAAAATTATCTTAATTTGACTTTCTCCCCATTACTTTTTCCTAATATAATTGCTACCAATTGGTTAATTATGTGATACTATTGATATGGTTGTTTGTATTAGTCAGCTTTCCATTATTGTAATAAATATGTAAGACAATCAACTTATAAAGAGGAAAGGTTTATATTGGCTCATAGCTTTAGAGGTTTTAGTTCATGACTCATTGGCCTCATTGCTTTGGGTCTGTGGAGACGCATCATGTCAGAAGCATATGGTGAGCAACCTATACACTTCATGGTCAAAAGTGATAGAGAAAGAGAGAAAGGGGCTGGAATCCCACTATTCCTTCAAAGAGCAGATCTCCAGTGCCCTAAGACCTCCCATGAGAGCACAACCCTTAAAGATTCCACCACTTAGCAATAGTGCCATAGATACATACTAAGCCTTTCATGCCTGGAACTTTGAGAGACAATTATCCAAACCATGACATTATTCTACAACAGATTAAAGACACATACATTCCTGAGAACTAGATCTATGATGAAAATAGTTCAAAAAATATCTGAGATGATTCTTCTCTTATTTCATTAGAAAACATTCACCCTTTCAAGAATTTTGCAGGATTTGAGTTTTACACTGGCTATAAGCTAAAAGGTAAACCTACCGTCATTTCATATGGTTTCTAGCAGAAGTAAAGAATGGGACTACCAGAGCACCTAACTGTACTCATGAGGAATCTGCACATGGACCAGTAGGCAGTTGTTCGAACAGAAAAAGGCAACACTGCCTGATTTAAAGTCAAGAAAGATGTGTGTCAGGACTGTATCCTTTCACCATATATCTTCAACCTCTGTGCTGAGCAAATAATCCATGACACTGGATAGACTGTCATGAGAGACTGATCCCTGGAGAAAGATATAAGGTTTGGGAGAGTGGCAGGTCAATAAAAAAAAAAAAAAAAAGGAAGACCTTCAACTAGATGGATTGACACAGTGGCTGCAACAATGGGCTTAAACATAAAAAAAGATTGTGTGCCTGGCACACAGACAGGGAAATATTTGTTCTGCCTTACATAGAGTCATTATGAGTCAGAACTGACTTGACTGCAGTGAACTACAACAGCAGCAGAAGACTCCTAAGTCAGAGACAAAATGCTTTGTTACTCATGGCTTAGCGGGACCCATGAACTGCATGTTGGCAATATTTCCCCCTGTCCTCTGAATCCCATGACAGGAATGTGAAGTAGTCACATACAACTCATGCACGCCTTGCATATGCACTATAGCCAGGAATCTCTGAGTTAAGAACACTGCAACCTTTAAAAGGGACCACAGGCAATTCTGCTCAATATTTTCCCTGCAGGAGGTATTATCTTTACTATGTTGGACAAGAAATAAATCTTTATGAACTAGGAGGAACTACCTCTATTTTCCAAGGTTGTAATATAAATATCCTCATAAAAGAAGTGCAAAATGAAAACTACCAGTTCCTCTTTTGATAAGATATGCAAAAACATGACAGACCAAAGAAGAATGGTCCCTCAATATATACAATGGGTGGAAATAGTTAAAACAACATTGTCTAAGAATTAACAAAGAACTTGTTCTAAGCCAATTAGACTTTTGCCATCCAAATCATTCCTTGTCATTATGAAATTTCAAAGCAGCATAATGAAGGTCATGGCACAAAACCAAACATTTTGAGAACTTATTATGCATATTTGGGCTCCATTCTAAAACCTTTCTTTTAAAATGAATAATCACACTTATTTCTATGAAAGAGTTATTAATAGCATTCCTTTGACCTTTTATATAATCCTGTATATATAATATATATACTATATATTAATGATATATGTATATATGATATATATATATATATATATATATATATATATGAATTTTATCTGCAGCCATAGCACTCAAGCATCCAATCCCACCTGATCTTGGAAGCTAAGCAGGGTCAACTTGGTTAGTCCTTGGATGGGAGACCTCTTGGGAATACTAGGTACTACACCCTAGGGAAAAGGATCTGGTAATCCACTCCCTAAACAATCCACAGTTTAAAAACCCTATGAATAGCAGAGAAGCACTGACAATATCGTGGGACTTAGCACAGTATCAGAGAGTTTTTCGTTCTGTTGTACATAGGGTCACTATGAGTTGGACCCAACTCAACAGCACCCAACAACAACAAATATTAATTTTAGTCTGCCAAGAAGTCCCATGAAACACCTATAAGCAATTCTGAGAATATATGTGTTTAACAGGTTGCAAATGGTAAACTCACTTAAAGTTATCAGTGATGCAGAAGTAGGGACATCTAAAAGAGATGACTTTAGCAGTTTCTCGAATTTCTCATAGGTTCCACATAGTCTATGCCCAATCCTCTACACAAACCACAGGAAGAAATTTTTCTTTGCTCAGTCCTCTATTTCCTCAACTTGTCTTCAAGAAGATTAATATTCTATTAATTGTTGTTTTATATAGCTTATCCTTAATACTTTTATTGTTGTTGTTGTTAGGTGCTGTCGAGTCGGTATCCCACTCATAGCGACCCTCCATACAACAGGGGAAACACTATCGTCAGTGCTTCTCTGCTGTTCATAGGGTTTTCAATGGCAGATTGATTTTTGGGAGAGGGTTGCCAGGTCCTTCTCCCAAGCCTATAGCTTCTGGTGTTCCCATGCGGTCTCCCATCCAGGTACTAACCAGGCCCGACCCTGCTTAGCTTCCGAGATCTGACGGGATCGGATGCCACAGGGCTACAGCTGCAGGCAATACCTTTATATTTATGGCTTTAATACTATGATGAAGATCATCTTATAATGGAGGATCCAGGTATTTAGAGTATATGTTATAGCAATTATGCCTCTAGAAAAAATATTCCATAAATAGTTATTTAATCTCATTAGTGAATAAGAAATGCTAATTATCCATAACAACTATTGAGTGAGGGATTTATAACTTAACTGATACTACGATCCAACCATGAGACCAACATAGTATAAAGTGTCTAAAAAAGACCTAGCCTGCAGCCATAGCTCTGTGACATCTGATCCCATCAGATTTTGGAAACTAAGCAGGGTAGGGCTTGGTTAGTACTTGGATGGGAGATTGCCTGGGAACACCAGATACTGTAGGCTTGGGTGAAAGACCCAGCAACTCATTCCCAAAAATCAATCCACCACTGAAAATTCTATGAACAGCAGAGCAGAGAAGCACTGACAACAGTGTTTCGCCTGTTGTACATAGGGTCCCTGTGAGTCGGATACCAACTCGATGGTACCTAACAACACCAAGGAAGACCTAAGTGAGGACCTTGAAGTGGTAGTTCTGAATTGACATTCAGATTGTCCATCTGGACATCCAGAATTAACAGATTCATAATTTGACAACTTTTCAAGAATAAAATTCTCTGGCTTGGGTACTTTGTGTTCAACCATTTCTGGCTATGAAAATATAATCTGCATTGTTGTGGTCACCTCACTGTCAAGAGTGATTACCCAAAATTTAAGGCCACAAACTGAGGTTAATGAAAAGCATAATGGAGGAATTAAGCCTTCATTTAGCAGTGGAGTCTTCTTTCTGATTGGTATTGGTTTGCCATGTGGCTATCATGGATACCACTTTAAATGATTAAAAATGCCAGCAAAACTTAAGGCAACATTTTATTACTCTGTAACTAACTTAACCATTCTGCTATGGTTTGAATGGGTGTCCCAACAAAGCATGTATTGGGAGTTTAATTCCCAAAGCAATAGTCTTGAGAGGTGGCGCCTAAAGAGAGATAATTAATGCCATTATTGTAGGAACTGGCTCCTTACTGCAATAGAAGGGCAAGCTCAGTCACCTTCCTTCTCATCCTTTCTTGTCTTTCTATCTTTTGCTATGGGCCGACACAGAAAATAGGGCCTTGCCAGAGGGTGGCCCTTTGATCTGGGACTTCCTAGCTTTTAGAACTGTGAGAAATAAATTACTATTCATTATAAATTACCCAAACTGTGTTATTCTGTTATAACAGCACAAAATGGACTAAGATGCACCTAATGCACACCAAATTAGGAACTCTGCAACCAAGGTAAGGACAAGCCTGTTGAATGTACTACTCATTGTCTTAATGTAGCCATCATAATGTTTTTCATTTCTGATATTGTATTTTTATCATGGCAAGGACAATGTTTTATTATCTGTAGACTGATAATAAACAGGCTGCACTGCTACCACTGTGGCCTTCAATCCTGTAAGATCTCTGAAGCTAGGCAGGGTCAGGCCTGCTTGGGAAACTGGATGAGAAACTGCCTGGGAACACTAGGTGCTGTAGCCTTGGGAGAAAGACCTGGCAACTTACTCCCAAAACACAGTCAGCCACTGAAAACCCTATGAACAGCAGGCAAGCACTAACAATACTGTTTTGCCTGTTGTATGTAGGGTTGCTATGAGTTGGACACCTACTCGACGGCATCTAACAACAACAAATGTCATAGAAATGTAACTTCTAAGAATTCTGAGCCTATCCTATTTGCTATTAACTTTCATTGTCTAGAAAATTAAAGATGATCATGAATTGTTAAATGAATTGTTGTTAAATGAATTATAAACATATATTTATCAATTTTCATGGGTTCATATGAAAAGCTGTACTATTTCTGAAATATACTTCAGACCACTTGTTAAGATTGATATGGACATTTCTTTATGTAGTTAACTTCAATGTGACCCTTAAATAGGAAGTCAATTGTTAGGCTATAAGGAATACCCCAATGCATATAACCAGATACTTATACTTCTTTATCCTTGTACAACCCAAAGAGTTAATTTAGATTCAAGACTAGAGATCTTTCTGTTGATAGATGCAGTAAGAGTGTCAGAATACTTCAGTTGAACTTTATCAAACTGAGTGGCAGATTGGTTTATCTAAATTGAGGGCTTTTTTTCTCATCTACCTTTTAATTGTGGATCATTCTTAAGGTGTTTATTATAATTCACAGCTTGTGCTGGTTTATTGATTAAACTGCTGTGAAGCTCTTGGTGAAAGTACAGCATAAGCCACGTGATATGAGCCCTTTAAGGTTATTGTTGTGCTTGTAGTCATATGGCTGCAGTGGTGATGCCTGTGATTGAAAAACAAATGAAATGTTTTTAGGAAACTGTAATCACATTAGTCTTGACATTTTACTACTTCCCCCTTGGTAACTAATAGATTCTTTCCATTTATAAGGGGAAACTCCTAATTAAATATTATTTCCTTCTATTTTGTTGTTAGGAAAGAATTCTAATTCTATGAAGACCCCAGCCATTGTATGAAGGTTCACCTTTTCTTATTTGAGTTCCTACTATCAATGTCTCTAAATGTGTGTGTGTGTGTGTGTGTATACACATATATATGTATATATATACATACATATACATATATACATATACATATATATACATATATACATATATATACATATATACACATATATATATACACACACACATATATAACTTCAAGAAGTTATATTGTGAGACAAAGAATATTTGGTTATAAGTAATTAGATTTTCTTAGAAAACACAGAGAAATTAAAATGTGATTCAGTATGGAGCTGTTATTGGTGATAATCTGATAATCATAAAATTATCAATTTCACTGATCATGAATGAGAAATTAATAAAAGGGAGGGACTGTTATTTCTTTAGTCTTCAAAACTCAAGGAGATATATACTTGGCACACCAGTACATCAAAACTTTCAGCAATTTTGAGACTGATTTCCAGAGTTTGAATCTAGGGTTTATCACATACCTCTTCTGTGATCTTGGGAAAGTTATTTGACCTCTTTCATCTCTGTTTCCTCATCTACAAAAGTAGAATACCCATTGTGCCTGACTAATGTGGTTGATCATTCAGTAAGCGTTGTTGTTAGATGTCACAGAGTCAGTCCAATTCATAGTGATCTGATGTACATCAGAATGAAGCACTACCAAACATTATCCCATACACATGATCTTTTTATATTAGAGCCCAATGTTGCAGTCACTGTGTTTCTTCTCATTTTGTGTCACATCATGTAAGCAAAAGGTGGTCCCAGGGTCGTTCCTCCATTCCTATCATTAAGATGGACTATTTTGAGGGGGCTGGGGATTAGCTCAGTTGCTAGAACGCCTGCTCTGTACTCTCTAGGGACCCAGGTTTGACCACCAGCACCACAAAAATAGGAGAAGGATGCGACAGTCCACTCTGAAAACCATCCTGAAACAATCAGACATTCAAAACCATATGCTGGTTGCTGTGAGTAGGACTCAACTTGACAGCACCTAAGGACAACTACTTTGGGGAGAAAACTTCTCCAGTCATCTTGTGAATGCCTTCCAGCCTGGGGGCTCAGTTTCCAGTACTATACTGTACAGCTCTTCTCTACTATTCATAAGATTTTCCTGATTAATTGTTTTAGGAGTGGGTTGTTGGTTCCTTCTCCCAAGACTCTTAATCTGGAAGCTCAGCTGAAACCTGTCCACCATGGGTGGCCCTACTAGTGTCTGAAAAGCCAGTGGCATAGCTTTCAGCATCACAGCAACATGCAATCCCCTATAGCATGATAAACTGAACTCATCATCCATTGATAGATTACCTATTGCCATGAGGCATAGAAGAAAAGAAAAGTAATATGTGTCTATCAATGTATTAGGTAGCCATTGGATGCGCAACCCTGCTCTGAATGCAAGCTTGTTAGAATTAAAATATAGTCATCATTTCCCTTAGGCAGAAAAAAAATATGTCACTAGAAGCATTACTAAGTCAATAGACGATAGGTGTGCTGCATATCAATAGGAATCACTAACACTAATGAATAAGTTAAGGCCATGCCTGGTCAGTATTTTCTTGAGAATTGATGTTGCCAGTTGCTTTGTATTAAGAAATTATGTGTAAATACTATTGTACTACTTTTTGTACCACATATCATGTGCAGGTACATACACTTAGTCAACTAAAAAGGAAATACTTAATTTTCTCTGGTAGGCAAAATCTCAGGATATACCCATTATCCATGAATCTGACCGGCATTAATTATTTGGGCATTGTAACATCAATATTCAATTTGCCAATGTTAGGACTCTTTTCAGGAGTGAAACAGCCGTGATTTATCTTCCTAAATTAAAAAGGTTGAATGGTATTATCTCATATACATAATTCATTTTAATTAAATGCATATTGTTGAATGGCTTCTTAATAGCTATCCAATGCCTCATTAATCTTAAATGTAACAACCTGAGATCCTTTGAGAGGTCATGTGATAACTCAAAATTCACAAACATAATGTGTAAGGTCTAAGTACTGTATGTATTACACAATCTTTACAGGTTGAAATGTGTCAAGTATATTTATTTATGGTACAATTGGCTCCCCAAACAAATATTAATGAGATAAAAGACATGAGTTTGAAATAATAGACTTTCTACCATTGCCATCTTCCAAATTCTTTTCCAAATAACAATGAGATGCTCATGATATTTTATCTTCAGTCAAGACAGAGATTATAGCAATTTGGAATATATGGGGTTAAGCCAAATCAGTTAGATTCCTTTTGTGTAGGAGTTTCCTGTATACATTAAAATATACCTGTAGCAAAACAACAGAATATAGGCATTGGATAAAAATTCTATGGGTGAATGATTGGTCTTTGAATATACTAGAGTACATTGAGACGGTTCAAGTCACAAGGATGGTCTCCTCATGCTTTTTTGCATTCTTTTTTTTTTTTTTGAATGCTTCAAGGGAATAATTTGAGTAACATTTTCCTGGACTATAGTTATGTCTTCCATTATAAACTGTGGTGGAACCACACCGATTGTGAACTCTCAATAATAGATTAATAAGGAGAACTCCAAAAATGATACTTACATATTTCCTTTTAACCTTATTTTGTAATTGCCTACAAGTCATAAAATCACAATATATAGTCTTTCAATATTTTGGCATACATTATTTTTAGTAGTAAGCTTCTTTACAAAGAAGTTACTTCTGAAAGAAGGAAAATAAGTCTTCGAAATTTTTTCATGCATTAGTTAATTTGAGAGAAAACACAAGAGAGAATGAAATGGTGCAGACATACACATACTTTTCCAGGATGGGCTCATGGTCTCTAGAGGTAGCCACATGTTGCTTTTTACTGACTATTATTTAGCTCAGTTGGTAGAGTGCTTCTATAGCATGCACTAAGGGCCTGGTTTCAAATGCCAGCCCCATCATCAAAAATATGCTAGCTTTTGGGATAAGGACCTAGCAGCCACTCCTGAAATATTCAGCCTTTGAAATCCCCATGAATAACAGAGAAGCACTGTCAGACATGGTGCCAGGTGGGTGAGGAACAGTGTCAGGTAGTGTTTTGTTCTGTTGTACATAAGATCGCTATGGACCTATGCTTACTTGACTTGATAGCACACAAATAACCTTTTGACATTTGAAAAGCTCATGAGGCACTCTGCTTTTTGAAACACTTTTACCTCATTAATCAAGGATTTCTTACAACGGTTTAATGAGATGAGTTGGAAGAATGGCTCCCATTTGACAGCTAATGAAATTGTGAAACCATGAAGTAGGAGGTATTTGTTGAAGATCATGTGAGTAAGAAATTTCGGAAATAAGATGAAAAATTGAAGTTTGTAAATAAGTACACTAGTATGTTGTGGTTAGGTGCCATCAAGTCGGTATCTGACTCTTAGTGACCCTATGTACAACCGGCAAAACACTATTGTCAGTGCTTCTCTGCTATTCATAGGGTTTTCAATGGTGTATTGATTTTTTGGAGTGGGTTACCAGGTACTTCTCCCAAACACTAGTATGGTAATGAATAAAACAGAAAAGAAGATTGTGGTAAAAAAAGTTATAGAATTGAACAGGCAGCAGAGATTGATATAGGAAGCTGATGATATATCACTAAAACTTTGTAGGTCTTGAGCAAAGTTCTACAGAAGAATTTATGTTGAAAATCCAATCTTGTAATTTATAACATGCAAAGAACACAACAATAAGATTCAGAAGAATGGTTTCATCAGTGAAGCCAGTTAAAAGATCATTTTTAATCAAATTTTCCATCAGTTTATTCAAATAAACTTATAAAAATTAATATTTATAGTCCTTATAGAGTATCAGAAAATTCTTTTTTGCATTGCACAGATTAATTTGTACAATTCTCTCAACACTCTATTACATTGCTATCCCCATTTTGTAGATTAGATGATTAAGGCTAAAGAGATTGTACTACTTGCTTAAGGTCACATAGCTGAAATTTATACCCAGGAAAACTGGCCGTAGGGACCATTCTCTTAGGACTACTTTACTTTTAAATGACTGAGCTCTCCTCCTTTTTATCCTTTTGGATTAAGAATTTAATTGAATTGGGGCAGTACTTAACATAGAAGTGTAAAGAAGTTAAATGTTTAGAAACTGACCCTTTTGTGTTCTGTGCTAACTCTTGAAAATATTAACTATGTGGAGTTAGATAAGTTATATAATTTATCTAACACAGTTTTCTGCTGAATGGGAGTAAAAGTAGTATGTATAGATTTACTAAAAAAAAGTAAATGAAGATGTAAGAAAGTCCAGCAAAGTAAATGTATTAATTTTCTCATTGCTTATGACCCTTACCTAACATGGACAACTAAAAAGAGGAAGAATTTATTTTGACTCATGGTTTCAGAGGTTGGCTCCATGCTTTTGGGCTCTACATCATGGCAGATGGAGCAGATGACAGAGGAAGGCACCTCACTTCATGGCAGGCAGGATGCAGAGAGAATGACAGGAAGTGGCTAGGGATAATATATCCCCAAGGAGTCAGCCCCAGTGTTCTGCTTCCTCCAGCTAGATCTCACCTCCTAAAACTTCCACAACTTCCTGAAATAGCATCACCACCTGGGGACCAATTATTCAAACACATGAGACATTAAGAAGCATTTCATATTCAAACCAAAATATTCTGCCCCTGGGTCCAAAAGGCTCATGGTCATCTCATAATGCAAAATACTTCTAGTCTCTACCCACGAGTCCCCAGAGTCTTAACATTCTAACATTGTTCAAAAGTCCATGTTCAAGGCTTCTTCTAGGATTTAAGGAAAACTCTTAGCTGTGTTGTTGTTGTTAGGTACTGTCGAGTCAAGTCTGACTCATAGCAATCTTCTCAGGATTTTCAGTGGCTGATTGTTTCAGGATTGCTTTAGGAGTGGATTGCCACATCCTTCTCACATTTTTACAGTGCTGGAGATTGAATCTGGGTCCTCAGAGTGCAGAGCAGCACTGTACCAACTGAGATACACTCCAGCCCCTTCTTTAACTGTTGTTGTTGTTGTTGTTGTTGTTGTTGTTGTTAGATGCCATTGAGTCAGTGTCTGACTCATAGCGACTATATGTACAACAAGTGAAGTGGTATTTTTACTGCTTCTCTGCTATTCATAGGGCTTTCAATGGCATATTTTTTGGAAATGGGATGCCAGGTCCTTCTCTCAAGCCTATCCAAAAGGATAAAACCTGGTATTCCCAGGTGGTCACCCATCCAAGTACTAACCAGGTTCAACCCTGCTTAGCTTCTGAGATCTGATGGGATTGGACACCACAGTGGTACAGCTCTTAACCATGGGACCCTATAAAATCGAAAAACAAGTTGCAAGCTTTACAGTGTCACAAAGAAAACCTTCCTATTCCCAAAGGTTTAAATACAGGCATAAGAAGGAGGAATGAGGCCAATGCAAAACCAAAACATAATAGAAGAAATAGTAAATCCTATAGATCCATGCCCAGCATCTAGGACACATAGTATTCAGATATGAGGTCCAATACGCTTGGATAGTCTCACACTTATGGCCTGTCATTTGCAGTCTCTGCTATTTGCAACCCACATGACCTCTCTCTTGGGCCAATTCCCCTCATTACCTGTAGCTTTCCTCAGCAAATGTTCCACATTCCTGGCATTTACAACATGCAGCTTGGCTTTATTCTCACAGATTTATGCATTACCCTTTCAGGGGCTCCTTGCAAGGAACTTGACTCTGCTATACATTGGTGGATCCCAGGTCTGCCTTAAAAATCTGGCGTAAAGCCAACATGACCTTACATCTCTTGCATTCTTGTTATTTTGTTAGGTGTCATTGAATCTGACTCATAGTGACTCTGTGTACAAGAGGACAAAACACTCCAGGTTATGTTCCAGGCACATCATCTTATTTATGTTTAAGCCCATTGTCGCAGACACTATGTCAATCCATCCAGTTGAGGGTCTTCCCTCTTTTCATTGACTTGCCATTCTCCCAAACCTGATGTCCCTCTCCAAGGATTGGTCCCTCCTGACAACATGTACAAAATATGTAAGACACAGTCTAACTATCCTTGCTTCCAAGAAGCACTTTGGTTACACTTCTTCTAGGACAGATCTGTTGGTTCTTTTGGCAATCCATGCCAATAATCATCTCTAGCACCATAATTCAAAAATATCAACTCTTTTCCTGTCTCCCTTATTCACTGTCCAGCTTTCATAAGCATATGAGGCCACTGAAAATATCTTGGCATGAGTTAGGCACATCTTTGTTTTCAATGTGACATCTTTATATTTCAGTACATTAAAGAGGCCTTTTGCAATAGCTTTTCCCAATGCAGTGCATCTCCTGGTTTCTTGAGTGCTATTTATGTGGATGTTGATAGTAGAACCACATAAAGCAAAATTACGGACAGCCTCAATCTTTTCTACCTTTATCATGAAGTTTCCTACTGACCCAAATGGTAAGGGTTTTTTGTCTTCTTAACGTTGAGGTACAATCTATAATAAAGACTATATTCTTTGATATCCATCAGTAAATGGTTCAAGTCCTCACTTTTAACAAGCAAATTTGTGTCATCTGCGGAATGCGGGTTGTTAATGAGTCTTCCTCCCATTCTGATGCCACATTCTTCTTAATGAAGTCCAGCTACTCAGATTATTTGCTGAGCATAGAGTGTGAAGAGATATAGTGAAATGATACAGCCTTGATGCACAACTTTCCTGACTTTAAACCAAAGAGTGTTCCCTTGCTCTGTTGGAACTGTTATCAGGGAGATGTGGGAAGTGAACATAGGTGGTTCCAGAGCACAGGTCTGGAAACTGGCAGCAAAACTTTTGTCCTTGTGTTTGATATATTAATGAATTTATACCTGATACAGAAATTTTAGTAGAGTATGTTGTTACTGTTAGGTGCTGTACAGTCAGTGTCTGACTCGTAGTGACCCTATGTACAACAGAGAAAACACTATTGTCAGTGCTTCTCTGCTATTCATAGAGCTTTCAATGGTTGATTGTTTTTTGGGAGTGGGTTGCTGGGTCCTTCTCCCAAGCTTACAGCACCTGGTGTTCCCAGGTGGTCTCCCATCCAAGTAATAACTAGGTGTGATCCTGCTTAGCTTCCAAGATCTGATGGGATCAGACACCACAGTGATATGGCTCCAGGCTTAGTAGAGTATAGAATAGCTTTATTAAAGATAGTACACCTTTAAGGAATAATTACAGGGAAAACTGAAGCACCTGAAGATGATTAGGTAGATCTGCGATGGTATTTGGAAAAACCTATGTTCCTTGGGTGAATCAGCATAAGGATATCTCTATTCCCCAAGAGAAGGTAAAGAATCCAGAGAACATGAGAGTTAAGCAGACTTTTAGAAGAAAAGATGCCTTGGACAGTCAGAGAACGTGGCAGGCCTAAAAGAGGGAGAGAGACATGCATGTGTTCTTTGGAAAGAGAAGAGCAGAGAGAAAGGAAGAGGTTTATGGAAAAAGAAAGGAAGAAGAGAGAATGGGTACATGTTTTCTCTAGTTTTACTCAAACTAGGGAACTCCCAGTGTGATTTCAGGCCTGGGCACCCAGAGCTAGGTGTCTAACATTGACGTGGGCCTATAGTTTTGTTTTGTAAATGGATTAATGGCTTGCATAGGGTGTGGAATCCATTTGAAAATGTCCTTCCATTCTCCTCAGAGACCCATGTGGCTTCTTCATCATGGTGAACAGTAGGAGCCATTTTCAGTCCCTTTTCCCTACATATTGCCTGCGAATGCCTAAGCTAGCTACCTAACAGAATGATTCTGCCTGCCTGTGAAACAAGCATTGTGTGCATGACACCAAGGTGTACCACCAGCTAAAAAGTAGCTGACTCCCTTGGACCATAGCTACAGCATCCTCTGAGTGCCTGGGTGTCTGAATCCAGGGAAACACTTCCCGAAACTTCCTTGTGTGGGAAGAGTGGACCGGCAGCTCTCTTCTCAACAAAACTTTTTCAGATGAGATTTTATAGCCTGCAGCCTGCAA
This sequence comes from Pedetes capensis, assembly GCA_007922755.1. Lineage (NCBI taxonomy): Eukaryota > Metazoa > Chordata > Mammalia > Rodentia > Pedetidae > Pedetes > Pedetes capensis. The sequence goes on along the minus strand of VMDO01003991.1, from coordinate 113,063 downwards.
TAGGTAGGGTCTGGCCAATTTCCTGTTGTTCCAGTGCAAAGTGCTTGGCTTCTCTTCAGTGGCACTTATCTCTTTAACACCACACTCCCCTTGTCTACAACTTTCAACTTTGTCCTTTCTGGCCAGCCTGTATGTATGTCTTTCAGATTCTTCTGCTCATCTTTTTGTTTTAAATTTTCACTGTAAACTTGACTAAAAGCAGCTAGCAATAGCCATGCCACAGCCCAAGTGCTATGCTTAGCAGTCTCCAAACTTTTTGATACCAGGAACAGGTTTCATGGATGACATTTTTTTTTTTTCACAGACCAGAGGCAGAGTTCAGGTTGTGATGCAAGTGATGGGGAGTAGATGTGAAAATACTCATCTCCTGCTGCCTAGTCTGGTTCCTAACAATTACACTTGTCCCCTTTGGTGACTGTAAAGTCTTTGGTAATATCTCTTATTTTAATCTAGACATTGTGAAAATTCTCTCTCTCTCTCTCTCTCTCTCTCTCTCTCTCTCTCTCTCTCACACACACACACACACACACACACAGATACACAAACACACACACAAACATATACACACTATATTTGTTTGTTTGTTTGTTTATTCATGTTTTGCAGACTGGGGGTTGAACCCAGGGCCTCACACATAATTTTCAAGAGCTCTACCAGTGAGCTGTATCCTAGCCACTTTTTTATTTTTTATTTTGAGACAGTGTCTTGCTAAGTTGAGCATGCTTGTCTATGGCCTCAAACTTGCAATCCTTCTGCCTTCTGCTTTTCACATTGCTGGGACTACAGGGATTCACCACCACACCTTGTGCACACTTTCTTTTAGAAACCAAGTTTTGACATTGATTCTTTTACATTGAAAATTTATTGATTTTTGTCATTATGTCACCATTTCTATTTTTCTAATTACTTTGGGAATTTCATTTACAAAATTATTAAAGTATAAATATTAGTATAATATTAGTATAAACATATAAAGTATTGATTTATACATTCTTCTTTTCAAATATCACCATGTAACTAATATATTTGAGTGGTATATTTCCCTCTATAGAATTTTTTTTTTTTAGTTAACTGCCAGAATGAGGTTAATTTTCACCCAAAACTGAGTCAGATGTTGAAACTGATGAGATCACATGCACCAATAGGCTATGGAGATGGCTCTTAGGCACACAATGGATTTTCTGGGTAAAGTAAGACAGGATCGAGTCAGTTTAGGTGGCTTGAGTGAAACAGAGAGAGTGGGATGGTTTTTATTATGGGTAAAGTGTGGGCCAGGGAAGATTTCTGGCTTGTGGAAGGGGCCTGAAGTTTGGTAAGGTGGAGGTTCTGCCAGTGCCAATGGAGGAGGCGCTGGGATTTTCTTCTTGGCTCCTGCAGATGCGGCACAAAAGAGGGAGGGCAAGGATAGTCTCCTAGCTCTCAGTGGCCATACATCAAAAACCCAGTGTTCCTCTTTATTACAGTAGTGACCATCCTATTAATTTCATGTTGTATTTGGTTATTACTTGATTAATATTTTCTAATTTCCCACTTGATTTCTTCTTTGACCTATGAGTTCAGATGTTGTTGTTGTTGTTGTTGTTGTTGTTGTTGTTGTTGTTGTTAGGTGCTGTCGAGTCGATATCTGACTCATAGCAACCCTCATAGGGTTTTCAATGGCTGACTGTTTTTGGGATTGCCTTGGGAGTGGATTGCCAAGTCCTTCTCCCATTTTCGCGGTGCTGGGAATTGAACTCGGGACCTCAGAGAATGCAGCGCAGCGCTCTATCCACTGAGCTAAATCCCAGCCCCATGAGTTCAGATGAGCATGGTAATTTCCAAATATTTGGGCATTTTCTTGATACATTATTGTTATTAATTTTATCATTTATCTTAAGTATAAATTTAATTTAAGCAAATCTTGATTTAACACAGTCCTTTGAAATCTATTGAGATATTTTTTATGGCCCATCATATGATATATGTGTACTTGAAAATGTATATTCTGATGCTGATAGCTGTAGTTTTCTACAAATGTCAAGTAGATGGAATATGTTAACCATAGTTTTCATTCTTTATTCCTAACAGCATTTGTTTCATCATTGTATCAGTTACTGACAGGGTTATGTTAAAACTTCCAATGTAATTAAGGATTTGTCTGTTTCTCCTTTTAATTTTTCAACTTCTGCTGCATAAGTTTCAATTTTTATTATTAGGTACATATGTAATGGGTCTCCTTAAAATAAAGATTTTTTCTTCCCAGTCCTGGCAAGTTGAACCGAGGGCCTCCTCACACATGCCTTTTGCAAAAGCTTAACCATTGAGCAGTACCCTTTTTTTTTTTTTAACTTTTCCTGTAAATTATGCAAGCTTCCTCTGGCCTAGAACTTGAAATCCTTCTGCCTTCTCCTCTGGATTCACTGGGATTACAGGCGTGTACCACCACACCTGGCAAAATAAGGATGTTTTTAAAGATTCTATTTTTTCAGCTAGAGTTCCCTAACAGGAAATATCATGCTGAAAACAGAGATCCTCCCTCCCATTTCCCCAGAGCTCTGGCACTGGGCAACAAGAGGGTGTAACGAGAACCCAAAAAGTCAGGTTTGTGAACTTCCTTGACTTATCTCCTATTCAACTTACTGGAACCCAGAGTTGAATCAATATAGTGCAGGTGCCAAAAAACATATACACATTTTAAGAAATGTCTATGTATTACTTTTCAAAGTTGAATTGAATTATGGTAGCAATGTGTAACAGGATGTTCACTTTAAAGATGGTGTTAATCAAAAGTATGCTAGTGCCACCATACATTCTTAAATAGCAAAATGGAAAGTTTTCATCCCAAAATGTGTATGCATTTTTTGGTAACCTCTCCATGCATGTTTCCTGGTTTTTGTTTCATTTCTTCTATATATGGCAACACTGCTGTGAGGAAGGCTGAGACAAACTGAGAAGTGCTCTCTCCTCAGTCTTAGCCAAAATTTTAAATAAATTCATTTTTCCATTTTACATATTTTATGTTTTCTCTTGCTGTGGGCAAGTGGCTGGACTCAGAGTCAGACCCTTTCTGCCCAGGGGCTCTGGTAACACCTACACTTAGTTTTATGTACATTTATACCTCTTTCTAATAAATTGATCTATCTACAGCCCTACCATCCTGGAGTTCGATCCTGTCAGATCTCGGGAGCTAAGCAGAGTTGGGCTTGGTTAGTACTTGAATGGGAGACTGCCTGGGAATAACAGGTGCTGTAGTCTTGGGAGAAGGACCCAGAAGCCCACTCTCAAAACAATCAGTGACTGGAAACCTGATGAATAGCAGAGAAGCTCTGACATAGTGCTGGGTATGTCACTGAGTTGGGTAGTGTTTTGATCTGTTGTACAAAGGGTCACTATAAGTCAGACCCAACTCCACAGCACCAAACAAAAATAATAAATGAATTCACCTTTTTATCATAAAATATCTCTGAATATCTCTCTGAATATATATTATATACAATGTTGTTGTTGTCAGGTGCTGTCAAGTCAGGTCCCCCTCATAGTGACCCTATGTACAACAGAACAAAACACTCCCTGACAGTGCTGTGTCCAGTCCTATTGTCAGTCCTTTTCTGCTATTCAGAGGGTTTTCAATGATGAATTGTTTAGAGAGTGGATTGCCAGGTCCTTCTCGCTAGCCTGAAGTACCTGGTATTCCCAGATGGTCTCCTACCCAAGGACTAACCAGGTCAACCATGCTTAGCTTCCTAGATCAGGTGGGATCAGATGCCAGAGTGGTATAGTTGCAGAATTATATATAATACATATTAATATGTATGGATATATATTTACATAATCTTTGGGTAGCTTGTTTATTTTTAGTTTTAGGGTTAGTTCAACATTATTATCTTTGAAATTCTAAGTGGAAGTAGATGGTCCTTTTACTGTTGTTTTAAATGTTTCTTGTCTATTTGGCAGGTGCTATCAGCCAACTTGTTGATAACCTGTTGTATGTGTAAATACAAGCATTTCTATATGTTGTCTTCTTTTTATGGTCACTTATGCAGAATAACTATTTTTAAGGCACAGATGGTAACCCAGGGCTATAGGAAGATCTTACCAATCTAACTCAGAGATACTGCTGTGGTAGCATCAGGAGTTCATCATAGGTCATGCAAATTGTTCAGCTTGACTAGTCAAGGATACTGCTTTTTGCACTGGGTCAATTATAGGTCCTGAGGCTTTTGGTATCATCAGAGTATAGGAGAACTATATGAACATGGGTATAAGCAGCAAGGGAGAAGGGAAAGTATTAGTTTCTGCAGGGATAGCAACAAGAATAGAGGTCACGATAGTATCTGCTTAGCAATCTGTTTAGAATTTCTAAATGCCTTTCTCCTTCTGTGGTGCCCACCACCCAGGGAGAGGTGGTAGAAAGTGACAGCTCCTAATCATGAATAGTTTCTACTCTTAAAAATGCACAGCATGACTATGACCATTCAACTCAGCCATGGAACTATTCATGGGATAATTATCTTTTATATAAATGTTGCTTTTATATCCTCTCCCCTCACATAACTCTACTTTTTAGTGCTTAGGAGCTCTCCTCATCCACCCACTTGCTCATAGAAAGTATGTGAGGATATATTTGGGGAAGTTGCTTATATTTTTTAAAATAAACTTTGTTTTTAAGCAAGTTTTTAGAATTTCATAAAAATGTGATGAAAGAATGTTTCCATATACCCCAAAGTTAATTACACCTATAGTTAACATCTTATATTGGTGTAATATATTTAATAGATTGAGAAGAGTGTAACTCCAAACTTTATTCAGATTTCCTTGTTTTTATCTTGGGTTCAAATCCTGTTCCAGGATCTCCATCCAGAATACCACATTACATTTAGTTGTCATATCTTTTTAAGGCTCTTCTTGGTTCTGACAGTTTCTCAGAAATTGCTTTTTTTTTTTTTATGGTATTGACAATATAACAGTGTTTCAGAATGCCCCCTATTGGAATTTGTCTGGCTTTCTCCCTGCTATTAGACTGAGGCCAGAAGCATTTGGGAGGAAGATCATAGAGTTAAAGTGGCCTTCTCATCTCATCATCTTAATGGTACACACTATCAACTTGACTTGGCACTATTGATGTCGACCTTGATCGCCTAGTGGAGGTAGTTGGTTTTTTCCATTATAAAGTTACACTTCATGTTTCCCACTTTAATGTTTGTACTCTTTTGGAGAAAGTCATTATATGTAGTTCATACTTAAGGAGTTAGAAGTTATACCTTTTTAGTTGAATGTTTCTCTTCCCACCATTTGTTTATATAATCATGTATTTAACCTATATGAATATAGGATATTTATTTAAACTGGGTTATAATCCAATGCTATTTTATATATTTTGCTGTCCAAATTGTTCTAATTTTGTTCATTGTAAGTACTTTCACTTAGCTTCTGTGGTTTTTTGACTTATTCTCACATTGCGTGGGGCTTTTAGGTTTGTAGGATACATGCTCTTACTTTCTGTCATTACAAGATACTCAAACCTCATTTTGCATATTTCTACCCATTCCCAGAATCATCCATGTTTTCTAAGGATCTTTGATTCTTTTCAATGGAGAATGATATTAGAAACTGATATGTTGGTGTTGAATGTTTTATTCATGCCTTCTAGAGTTTGCCATCGCTTCTAAATTTTCAATTCTTTTGGCTGACACAGTAAAGAAAAAAATATATATATATAATGCATATACACACTATATATATTCTAACTCATTATATATGTTATATATATATCACATACTAAATCATAATAGTCTCATATCTCAGCTGACAGAGCAAGGAAATTGTATGTGCAATAACTATATGTATATATACACACCATTATATGTTGCTTTATGTAACTATATCTTTATTGAGCTAATGACAAGTCCATGTTGATTGCTTCCAACTTTAATCAAGTCCCATATGGGTCATTTTGGTCTTATACCATGACTTATCTGGAAATACCCATTAAAAAAGTGAGAAGGCTAGCTCTGACTACCTGCCATTTATTAACCAGTATTAGAAATATTAACTCATATCTCTGCAGATATATTCTACAGTGGTCCACAGAACATACCTCAATGCACTTTGAAGGACTGAAGTGTAGAAAGTTTTACTCCCTGTCTCCAATAGTATTAAATTAGAAATCAAGAAGAGTAAGATAGCAAATAAATACCAAAATATTTGCAAATTTAGCCATCATAATTAACTCAAATGTAAAAAGCAATTACATAGGATACTAGAAAATATTTCTCACTGACTGTAATGAAATAACACATAATCACAAACAAACAAAATATTCCCCATTCTTTGCAAATTTGCAGTTTGACCTTATATTACATCACTGTTTGAATAATTAGCCAGGCAAACCATTTGAAAATCTACCTTATCCTTCACTTCTTGCTTACATTGGCATTATAGATCAGCCAGAGGTGAAGATTTAGGTTATTCTCATGTTTTTTTCTGAGTATACATCCTGCATTGGAAGTGAGTATGTGCATGGCTTTCCAAACAACACTGGGCATTTAGATGCCTAAATTTCCTAAAGACTCTCTCTCTCAGCTGTTCTTACACGGTTTTGTTATACCTTTGTTTTCCTCAATTGTAATCTGTTGTCCCAGACAGCAGCAAGGTGTCATTTCCACTGTTTGGGAAGAATGATAGGTGAGTCTGTCATGAGGCAATTCTTAGGTAAAAATTAGACAACTGCCCTATGGCAGGTTTCACCCATCTTCCAGGCAGGTCAAACAAACACAACCCTAATAACTCTTTTTGCTCTGCTCCCTCAAGAACCAGGCAACAGGTTCTCATACTTGGGATGTAGGCTGCAATCTTCAAGATCATCACAGAATTTGACAGGGGAGTGTAGCAAGGGCGTGTAAAAATGCTACAATGCTTTCTTACTGTGTTAAAGTTGACCTTTTCTTATTTCAACATTGACTTGTCCTCTATAAATCTCTGACTAGTTTCAGAGAAATGGGTAGTAACTATTTTTTTCCTTTTTTGGGGGCAATGTCTCACTGTGCAGCATGAGCTGGCTCAGTCCTCTCCCCTCTGCCTTTCGAATGCTGGCGTTATAGTCATGGGCCATCAAGCCAAGCTCAACCTTTGACTACTCCCTATTGTTGTTGTTAGGAGCCATCCAATTGGTACCCTACTCATAGTGACCCTATATACAACAGGGAAAACACTATTGTCAGTGCTTCTCTGCTGCTCATAGGGTTTTCAATAGTGGATTGATGTGTATAAATATATATGAATATATATCAAAAATATATATTATCAAAATATATATAAACACACACACACACACGTGTGTGTGTGTGTGTGTGTGTGTTACAGAGGGTTGAACCTAGGGCCTTGAACTTGCATGCTTTGCAAGTGTTGGATCACTAAGCTTCACCCTCAGCCCATTTTTTCACTTTTTTGAGACAAGTTCTTGCTAAATCATGCAGACTGCCTCTGGTCTCAAATTTGCAATCCTGCCTCTGCCTCACAAGTTGCTAGGATTATAGGCATGAGCCACCACCCAGCTCAAAATATATATATTTTTAAATATGCAAATTATTTTATGAGATTTTGATTAGGATTGTGTTGAATCTGTTGTTCAAGATGTAACGTATTGCGATAACTACACTGAGTTTTCCAATGCATAAATATGAGTCATCTTTTTATTTGTTTACATTTTTAATTTTCTATCTGGATTTTATATTTTTGCATACATGTATCTTATACACATGTTGTTTTCCTTACATATATTTCACTTTTTGGAATGGTATTGTAAATAGAGTATTTTTAAAATCTCAAATTCTAAATGCTCACTGTTGTTATACAAGTAAGCAATTGAATTTGTATGTTGACTTTGCATTTTGCGACTGTACTACACACATTTCCAGGAGGATTTTAAAAATTCATTGCAAGGATTTTCTTTTTTTTATTGGAAATTTTTAATGTACAACTTAATGTGTTTCATTCTGACATGCATTTCATTGTGACATTTCCATATATGCATTTGCATTGTACATTTCATGGATAACTTCCCCCTTACCCTCTTGTGCACCTCGTCCCCCACTCTCCCACCCACCCACCAAAGGTCTCTCTTCTACTTGCATGTCTTTTGTGGTATTATTTTTCTATACACCCTTGCATCCCAATTATGATTTAAGCCCAAACTTTTTTCTCTAGTGATCTATCTTTTTACGTTGTCAGCAGTATTACAAGAATAATCTATTCTTGTGGCAGTATTTGTATTACTACCATTCTCTGGTATTGTTGGTACTATTATAATTATTTCCCAAACTATTAAAGTTGGGCTGTTTACTTTGAGGTCACCCTCTCTCTCATTCCTCACTCCTCCTCGTCCCTCCTCCCTCTCCTGTGTTCACCCATCATAAGTTCCTTTTGCTAGATCCCTCGCTCCTACTTTCTGCTCCCTAAATTATCCCTTCTCCACTAAGTTGATTTTAGCTTTTTATTATGTTCCAATTTCTGTATAGGATTTTTTCCTTCTTTTAAATTTGATTGAGCTCCCTCATATGAGTGGTATTTCTCTTTTTGGACTTGTGTTTGTTCACTTAAAATAATTTTCTCCAATTCAATTGATTTTGCTGCAAATGACATTATTTCATTTTTTTGACTGCTGAGTAGTATATTAAAATGCTGTTTTATTTCTTTTTGCTATCTCATTGCACTAATTCCAACTATGAAGTTGAATAGGAGTGGATATGTTTACATTAATCACCATCTTAGGGAGAAAACACCAGACTTTACTATTAAGTATGACTTTTTTAGGAGTGGGTTTGTAGATATTACTTATCAGGTTTAGGACATTCCCCCCATATTCTCAGTATAGCATGAACTTCTATGATGAGTGGATGTTGGGTTTTGTCAAATGCTTTTTCTGTATCAACTGATTTTTTTGTTATTTAACCTATTGATTTGGTGGATTGCAGTGAGTTTTAAATTTGAACTAGCTATGCATCCCTGAAATAAATATCATTGGGTTATAGTGTATAATACTTACAAAATATTGCATAAGATTTGTTGGTACTTTTTGAGAGTTTCACATCTGTGTTAATAAGAAATATTTGTATGTAATTTCCCTCTGTTAAACCTTTATCTAGTCCTGTTAATAAGGGAATGGCTCATAGAATATATTGTTGTTGTGTTAGGTACCATCGAGTCCTGTCCGACTCATAGCGACCCTCATAGGGTTTTCAATGGCAGATTGTTTCGGGATTGCCTTGGGAGTGGGTTGTCACATCCTTCTCCCATTTTTGCAGTGCTGGGAATAGAACTTGGGACCTCAGAGACTGTGGAGCAAAGAAATTTAAAATCTGGAACAAACCTCCTTGTATTATTTCAATAGAGTTTTCTAGCTGTTGGATCACTCTCAATAGTTCTGTGTCTGCATTGCATTTTTAGGAATTCTAAATGCATTACTGAAAAGTTTCCCCCAAAATATCAAACCCAGAATCAAGTCAACAATAATTATAAACTGTACTGTTTTTGCTATTTTTATTGGTTTAAATATATAATGCATGTTTCTAAATTATCTACTTTGCAAAGATAAACAGCCTGCAATGTTTTCTTTATAGTCCTTTTAATTTCATGATTTTGAGATCCAAAACATAGAATGAACATTTTATTACTGAAAGCAGTACACCAGTGAACATAAAGGGAAAAGCATAAACTCACTAGTTCTAAACATGACCTACTTTTTTCCAGCCCTAAGTAGTCCCTGCTCCAATAACATCAGTACTATGCAGGGACCTATAAGAATAAAAGGCTTGCACTTCCTTCATAGTCCATTGTGTAATGGTAGGACCCTTTATCTTCACAGATGCAAAAGCAGTTTGGGGATTTCCATAGCAGTATTATAAAGATATTAAAAATCTGAATATGCAGTTAAATTGCCATGTGGATCTCCCTAGAATAATAATAGAGTGATATTGTGCCTAAATTCAGATCTTCTTTAGCAATGGCAATGTATGCATGGGTGTGTATGTGAGGTCAAGCTCTTCAGGAAAGATCTTGATGTATTAAAAATGAGTAAGGAAAGATATAAGGAGATAGGTGCCCAATGAACTACTTAATGAATTTACATTTACTTCCAGGGTTCATGTTGGAAATGCAAATGTAGTTATGTATTGGACTATTTACGTAGATCAAATCTGAAAAATGTGTTCACATAGATTTTCAGTTTAGTTTTTAGAAGTTAAAACTGTAACCAAATTTAAAGGCCTATTCTAAAGAGAAATTAAAGTATGTTAAACATTCAAACATGCTGTGTAAGAATAAATTGGTTATATATGGTGAGTGGGGGCTGGGATTTAGCTCAGTTGGTAGAGCGCTGTGCTGCAGTCTCTGAGGTCTCCCAAGTTCAATTCCCAGCACCACAAAAATGGGAGAAGGACCTGGCAATCCACTCCCAAGGCAATCTGGAAACAGCCATTGAAAACCCTATGAGGGTCGCTATGAGTCAGATACCAACTTGAGGGCACCTAACAACAACAACAACAACAACAACAACAACAACAACAACAACAACAACATGGTGTGTATCTTTGTGCATGTTTGTTTAATGGCACTTTGGTAATTGAAATTTCAGTTTTCATCTTTCTGGCTTTTATTAAATAGATAAGCCTAAAAATACCTGATGTAAAATATTTCTTTTTTACTGTAAAATATTTCTGATATTCAAAGATGGAGAAGAAAAATCAGACATAAGTAAATAGATGTGACTAATTTGGATGGACAACTTTTACAGCAATAATGAAAACATCTACATCTACAGGAGAGTTACCAAGTTATCTCTAATCAAGGTGTTTCTTGAAGTTAGCTCAATTGGTCTAGGAATATCATTCAATATTTTAAAAACCACTATTTTAAATGATAAAATTAAAAGAAATGGGTAAAAATTTTATAAGATACATGATGAAAAGGTTAGAGACTGCTAAAAAGAGTCAAATCTCAGTGTGAAGGCTGAGGTGGCAAGTTTTTTTTTTGTAAAAATAGGAAGTAAAAATGTCAAATCTAATTATTCTTAATGTTCTAAATACATTAAAGAATTCTTGAACAGAGGAAAAATTTTGATGACTCAATGTATATTCTTGAGAATTTTAAAAGAATCACATAAGTTTCAGATTGGTGTTCCCTTCCTATTTTGGATTTTAACCTTATATCATCTTAAATGCTTTTGTTGGAGAAATTTATTTTATATAAAATTTTGCTTATTTGTCATATTACTCATGTAATAGCATATTTAAGCATAACATTGTTTTCATCTCACTCTGAGTTTTACATCTTGTTTAAGCCTGATTTTAGCAGAAGGAAAAAAATACAATGTACTTTAATGCGATGTACCTTACATGTAGATTCTGGAAGACAGAGTAATAGCAGGTTGCTCAAATCAAAACAAAATGTTGAAGGAATCTACTCAATAAGATTTAAAGCTGTCTTCATTTTAGACAAGAAGGTATTTTCTGATTTTCCTGTGGGGATATGGACTCATGACTTCTTTTATCCAACATTTATTTGCTGATTGGAATGATCAGTGGGGTGGTATGGGGGGTAGTGGTGTTGAGGAAAGATGAGACACTATAAAGAGAATAATGAGAAATTCTATGAGATATGACTAAATAAAATCTGATTCCATACAAATGGTCACTATATATTTTGTCCCATTATTTTTGTACCATACATGAATAAAATACTCTGATTAATTACACATTACATCTTGTAGCATTAAATACAGGATCACAGAAAATTGTCCATGTAAAGAACAAGAATAAAATTTTTATTTTGATTATTTTTTAGAACCTTAAAACTGGATAAAGACAGGGATGATAGTTATGGACACCAATACTACTGACTGACTCTAACCTTCTCACAACCTTCCCCCACAATGCAGGCTTCTTTGAGAGAAAAGCTAGAGAAGATTCTTTATGAAGTTTACAAAATTGACTTGCATAAATTGTCCTTTCAAAGCAGCAAAAGAGAACAATTACAAACTGATGACAGCTCATCTTTCGAACCCTTGAAAATTCTCAGGAGTTTATTAACTAACAATATTATATGTCTTCATGAATCTCTGTATGATCTATTAAATGAAATAGTGCATTTTTCTGCAGCTAAAATAACAACCTGACTTAAAATATTTGAATTCTGATGGTTTATATTGAAGTATTTTCTATGATATTGATATTTAAATCAAGGACTGGTTCATGGTTGGTGAATGATCTTCAACAGCAGCCTGGCAAGAACTGATATAGTTGCTCATCAATGGTTTCATTTCTAAGGCTATGATGATCATTTTATTTCTGAAATGGCCATTTACTGATCCATGTGGTCTAAGGTATAACTTTGGAGATTTCAGAAAAAATGTATTTAGGCTATACGTTTTCTATCGCAGAATTTCAGTTTTTAAATGGAAAGCTTCATCAAAACTTTTAGCATTTTTACGGTTTAGGATTTATTGAGTCTTAGTTTTATGCAATCATTTTTTCTAGAGCTTGTGTTTAAAAAGAAATGTAGGTTTTTCATTGTCCATAAATATTTTGGAATCCAGTGAGTAAATCTGAACTATAGTATAAACAGTGAGTATTGTAAGCATTTGTGTGAAGATTAAACTTCTAAATATGGATAATAGCATAAGAGTAGTTTATTTATATCTTTATCACTCATATTTTATTTAGTATTATTATTTAGGAAACTTCCTAAACCTCACAAAAGTTGCAAAAATTATTTTATGAACACCAGAATATTGTAACCCAAGTGTACCAAATGTAAATATTTGCCCCTTTTGTGCTTTATTTCTTCTAAGTCCACTTGAACTTTCACAATCATAAAAATAAGTTGCAGCTATTTGTGAGGAAGAAGACAACTAAGAAAGAGGATGCCATAAAAGGGTAATAGGGAGTCAACATGAGCAATGTACAATAGTACCCATGTATGAAAATTTCACAATGAAACCCATTATTTTGTACACTAACTAAAAAATTATTAATAAAAAACTCAAAAAGAATACATTTCACAAAGATAAAATAGTTCATATAAATTAGTCAGTGTTTAGCCCATAAAAACATGAGCATTTTTCCTTATATCCACAATATAACTATCTATATAATTATCAAAATATTTAACATTTGTATACTGTAGTATTATTATCTAACATGCACACCATATTAAAATATCCCTAGTTGTCTGGATGCTGTCCATTTAAGAAACATTTTTTGAAATAATTCAAGATCTAATTAGTGATTATATATAGCATTTCAATGTCATTTGTCTTTAATCCTTGTTAACCCAGAGTAGCAGCCTTTTATTGCATTATATCACATCTGTATGACATTGGCATTTTTGTAGAGCCCAAAATAATTGTTTTACTGAATAACTTTAGATTGGGATGCATTTGATTGTTTAATCATAATGCACTTCAGGTTAAAGTTTTGCAAAATAAATATTTCTTCAGTAACATAATCTTCTCAGTGTGTCATTGAAGGAAGAGGATGAACTATTGAAATACCATGTCAAGTGTGAAGTACTCAATGGAAGTAAATTCTGGAGTCTCAGGAGGCTAGATAATAGGTGGGTTGAAGGGTCATGTTCAAGACACAGTATGATCTACATTACTACTTTGTTGGAAAGGCCTGCATTGACAATTTATTCTAAATTATGTTCTAAATATGTTATAATTACATTTTGTTTAATCCTCTCAATAGCTCTTTGAAATAGTTAACACTCTTGTCCCCATTTACAGGCAGGAAAACTGAAGATCAGAGCAGCTAAATCAATCCTCCAAAGTGGTCAGCCTAGCTAGTAATTGAATTGGAGATCTTTATGACAAATTCCTACACCCTGGCTTCTAATCATTGTTAAACTGCCAGGAATAACTGCTATTATGTCATCTTGACTCGTTTTCATTGATGCATTTAAGCTATCTGATATGTCCTTTTTTGTTTATTTATTGTTCACTGCTTACAGTGCACTGAATATAATCTCCAAGACAAAATTGTTGTCTTGTTCAATGCTACATCCTATCAACCAAAATAACACCTGGAACAAAGAAATTGCTAAGAAAATGATTGCTAGTGTATCAGTAAATCTCATTGACAAGATGAAACCCCAATCAAAATATCAAAGAGATGACATAATTTCAAGCATGCTGATTGGGAAACAGGGAAAGGATCTGGAGAAACCCCTGGGCCTGTGGTCAAAAAAAAAAAAAAAAAAAAAAAAAGGAGTGCAATTAGAGTCCTCTGCCAGGTTGGCTTCTCTTTAATCTTCAGCTTCCTTTCTGGCACAAGCACAGGCCAGCCAATATACTTGCCTCTCATTAAACAGACTGTGAGTGCTTGGGCTGGCAATGTTAAGTGACCTGGCTAAATTAAGTCAATTTAAATTAGAAAAATGGCTTCTAATGGTTGCACATTTAATTTATATAGCATTCTTTATCTTAACAGTGTTTTAAAGTTACTTTTATTTAATACTGATGACTACTAGAAAAAATATTATCCTCATTTTAAAGATATTATATTGGAGAATTGTATAAACTAAGTTGCTTGATAAACCTGTTGGTAAGTGGGACTTAAACTTAGATCCTTTGTTGTCAAGTTCTATGCTTTTAATTTTTAAATTATATCACAGCTGCACTTCTCATAACTAATTTTTAATTTTCTGTTTTCATGTAGAATGTCTCTTCTTGATATCACTGTTAATAGTATTGTAGTCATTTTCTGTTAGTTTTCTTTTTTATTAATTTTACTTCTGATGATGAATTCAGGCTAACTCTTCAATCACAATTTTCTTGTGAAATTGAGTAAGTATAGTAGACTTACATTAATCAAGCCTCATTTTAGAGAATAACTTCTTGAATAATATACTAAAGTACAATATGAACACATAAGAAAAGTAAAAATTAGGCTTTTATTTAAAAGAAATAGCATGATGTAATGAACTTCTTGGTAATAGATTATCTCAAAATATGCATCTTTGGGGAATAAAATCATGAATGTTAATTTTCAGCATTCATTTCAATTCATTGTATTCCCCAATTTGCATATTTTGGATTACTTTGCAGAAAGGCTATAAAATTATATCTTGTGCTACAAGAGCTCTGATTAACAGAATTCCATTCAAAGCTAAAGAATTAGATAAAGACTTTTAAAGTAGAGGCAGATATATTAGAAGTTTATGATACTACAGGTTTGGTTATTTTCATTCCTAAGTTTAAACTGTGTCTATACTAATCACCTTGGGAGAAGGATGTGGCAATCCACTCCCATGGCAATCCTGAAACAATCAGCAATTGAAAACCCTGTAAGGGTCACTATGAGTTGGACATGACTCAACAGCACCTACTACCTACCTATACTATTCCCCACTTAATACCTTGTATAACCAACCTAGAAGTATTGGTATTGGGGAGAAGTGTGGACTTTTAAGTCAGTCATACCTTAATTTGAAACTACTTCTATTTTTCAAATTTGCTGATTCCAAGTTAGTTTCTTAACTTTGCTGAGCCTGTTTCTGTTCTTAAAATGAGAACCATAATACCATCTCAAATGATTCCTGTGAGAACAACTTAAATAATGAAAGTAACATGCACTGTGTTTGAAATAGCAAGTGTTCTATCAAAGAAAATCAAGCTAGCCCTTCTCCACAGTGTGCCAAACACTACATAAATTAAGGTGGATTTGCAGATCAGGAAAGCAGTTAAGGGTTGGAACAGAGGATTTCATATTTTATCTGTTTCTATCATCTACTTATTACTATATCTATTATCAACATGTATGATTTTTGTAATGATACTTTCTTCAAATAAAATTTTAATTGGAATGCTATTATGTAAAATAGTGTAAATGCTCTGCAGGAACTAACCTTTCTGTTGCTATGGGGCTCAGTTTTTAAAACCACTGAGCTAAATAATCTTTATGAATCATTTATTCATTCTAATACAGCAAAACTTTGCAACTATATTTTCTTAGACGTTACCTGCTTTCAGGTACAACTGACACAGCATTATCATGATGATCCAAATTTTATTGGATCAGTTATCTTACTTTTTAATGAAGGATCTTTGTACCTTCCCCAAGTGAATTTCCACTAATTTCCAAGAATAATTCACATTTGCTAATAATGTGGACATTGTGAATAAATGCAGTTTCATTTTAAATAACATCCCAATGTTTCTTAGCTACGTTGTGTTCTGCATCTATTTGAACAGAAGCATCAGGTGAAGGGGAAGATAATGCCCAAAAAAATGATGTCATTGCTTTGGCAAAATTCAAGTTTTCATGCCTTATCCAGGGAGTATAAAAGGGTAGAGACGGATTAGGTCCAGTGTCCCATTTCCATGAACATGTCCTTCAGAGACTACAAAACTTTCCAGTGAAAACTTGCCTTCATTATGGCTGTCTCCTATGGCAAGAAAGCAGTGTAGGACCAACTTCTATGGATGAGTCTAAGTTGAAGACAGTGTCCTGGACTCCTCTTTATCATGCAGTAAGACAGTCTAGAGATATTGTGCCCTGTTGGTGTTTTGGATATGTGAAGTCCAGTCAATTAAAAATTTGGGTTTTAGGAAATGTGTTAGTACATTTTTCATTGCTATAATGAAATGTATGAAGCTGAGAAGCATTTTAAAGAGATTTCTTTAGCTCAGAGTTCTGGGAGGTTGAAAGGCATGGTGCTGGAATCAGCTCAGCTCTAATGAAGATTTTGTGGTCAATGTTGTCATAGTGGGAACAGGTACAAGAGGGAGTGATTGCATCACCAGAGAGGGAGCCAAAGAGCAGAGCAGGGCCTCCAATGATCTAAAGTCCTCCTACCAGGCCCTGTTTCTTAGATGTCCCATTGTCTTCTATATGACCATAGTGAGCTTTAAGCTTCCTACCCAAGAACGCTTGGGAGACAAACCATATCCAAACCATAGTAGGGTAGGAAGCCATAGAAAGAGGGTATCTCTGGCTGGATAAAGTTGCAAATTCCATGGATATGAGAACAAATTCTAGCACACACAGGGATTATCAAGTAAGCCAAGCTACACACCAAATAATGGAGCACAGTCACTGAAGTCCACATGCCAGAATAACCTCACCTAGAGACCGTAATGGAAATCACATCACTTTCCTGATTTAAAAATGCACAAAATCCTGAAGAGTGGTATGCAGGTGTGAGGGTTTATGGCTGAAAAGCCCTGCAATGACTATTTTCATCACATACAAACTGAACTATGAAACGTACAGTGACTTGAATTGTTTTGACAAATCATTTGACCCTGTCAAGTATCCTTGAATATAACACAGTAAATTATATGTTGAAGGCAGCCTAGGGATAAGAACTAGAGAAAGTAGTAATTAAAAAAGTAAAAAATAAACCAGAGACAAGGTATATAAATTTCCATCACTCTACACATGAGCACACTTTCTTATCTTTTTGATTTAGTAACAGCATGTCTCCTACTGGGCATCACCAATAATAAGAAATCACAGTTTTTCACAGTTGCCCATGTGGGACCAGCCAGCCCTGCAGTCACTCACTGAGAGTCAACAGTAAGACCTGTTGGGGAGCTCTTTGGACCTATGGAGAGAAGAGAAATACCTCTCTCTCTTTTGCTGTACATTCAGATAAGGAAGTATTGTTGGCAAGGATCTTCTACACAAAGTTTACAGAATGTGTTGAAATTGTTCTTTTACATTTTCTTAATTACAGTACTCTCATTCTCTCCCAGAAACGAGGCATGCATCTTGTGCATCCATAAGACTGAGAATCATTATTTCTTTCCGATAACTAAAATCTTCTTGTCGGATAAAATGATCGTGCCTACTTCTTTTTCTCAACATGAGTTTCCCTCAGAGGGCCTTTAGACTTCTCCTAATACCACCTAGCAAGTTTATTAGACTTGGAACCCAGATTTAGGTGAGGAAAACAGATGCATCTGCATTCTGCTTTGGTGTTTGGAGCTACATTATAGCATTGTTGTTGTTATTAGGTGCTGTCAAATGGGTATCAGAGTCTTAGTGGCCCTGCATACAATAGGAGAAACACTATTGTCAATGCTTCTCTGCTGTTCATAGGGTTTTCAATGGTGGATTGATTTTTGGGAGTGGGTTGCCAGGTCCTTATCCCAAGCCTATAGCACCTTGTGTTCCCAGGCAGTCTCCCATCCAAGTACTAACCAGGCCCGACCCTGCTTAGCTTCTGAGATCTGAAGGGATTGGATGCCACAGTGCTATGGCTTTGGCCATAGCATTGTTAGTCCATGGCTATATGCCGAAGGCCTGCAGCTGTACCAGTGTGACATCCAATCCCATCAGATCTCAGAAGCTAATGAGGATCTGGCCTGGTTAGTACTTGGATGGAAGAATGCCTGGGAACACCAGGTGTTGTAGGCTTGGGAGATGGACCTGGCAACCCACTTCCAAAAACCAATCAGCCATTGAAAATCCTACAGGTAGCAGAGAATCCCTAATAATACTGTTTCCCCTGTTGTACATAAGGTCGCTTTGAGGTGGACACCAACTTGATGGCACCTAAGAAGAACAACAACATATACAGAAGATATCTTGGTGTATGGAGAAGAACTCTGGATGTGGAATTAGATAAATCACATTTCTTCCTTCATCTTCTGCATACCAGTAGTGTGACATTTACCAAGTAACCCACCCCCTTGAGCTTCAGTGTTCTCATATAAAGTGGATAAGTATAGTGCCCTGTATTCCATATAGTTTAGATGATAATAACATAATCAGGATTATTTGAAAATACTTTTCTTTGTTTTTGTGACACTGGGGGAACTGAACCCATAGCCACACACTAACTTTGCAAGTACTTTACCACTGAGCTATACCCCCTTCTTAAAAAAAAATGTTCATCTTGAGATAGGGTCTCAGGAAGTTACACAGGCTGCCTCTGACCTTGAACTTGCAATCCTCTAGCCTCCACCTCCTGAGTTTCTGGGATTACAGGCATGTGTAACAGTCCCAGTTGTGAACATACTTTTCAAATAAATATACACATGAAACTTTTTATTCCTGATGATCACAGCATCTCTAATATATAATCAGAAGTCATGTGCTAAGGCAAACAGATCCTTTTCCAAAATATTTAAGGAGTCTACTACATTTGATTACCCTCAGAAAATGAGTGTACCTTTAATATCATTCATATATAATTCATGTTCATAATGTAGGTGATGTTTTTCTTTCATATTTTAAATTTTGGTATTTCCACTTGAATTTCTGTACACATTTTCTCTGTAATTAGAAACAAAAGGAAATATTTTTGTTGTAGCTTAAAATAGATAATTACTCTAAATATGTTTTCCATGCAACTTGAACATTCATGAGCAACAAGACTACTGAAACCCAGCTATACATTATGATAGCTTTTTAGAAGTAATATTACTAGGCAGTAATGTAGTGAGTCTTAGTTCTGCTTGGAATACTATATTTGCATGGAGTTTTTGTACTGAAATGGAATATATGCACATTAAAATTTTCACCACATTAAAGAACAGAACATTCTGTCTCATTTTCTTTTCCTTCAAATGCCATCTATGCATAGAGACCCTACTGGCTTTAAAAAAATTATCCATAGAGAGCTGCATTAGATGAACTTCATCCAAACAGGCTTTAACTTTAAAAACACTGTTCAAAATTTTCTTTTAGTGTGTCCATCCTGTCACATTTATTGGTAAAGTTTTAGAATAAGTCATTACATTCTCAACCCTTTCCAAAAATTTAGCTTATAACCCATTTGCAAATTAGTTGATTGAATAAACTTCAGAGAGAGTTTTAAAATTGTTAGACAGGATCAATCTGTTCTGAATATATATGGGCAACATAGTTGGACATTCAGAAATCTCATTTTTCTTACCTTTAATGACTGCAAAAGGACCAGATTTATTTCTTGGTATATATTCCTATGTTCCTTCCATTTTTCTGAATTTTTAATTTTTCTTGTCAATAAGTGAAGCCTATTCCCTCTCCCCTTAAACCTAGACTTGGTTTGTGACTTGCTTTGGTGCATAGGATGCACCAGAGGTGATAGGTCATTTCCAAGCCTAGACCACAAGAGACTTTGAACATTTCTGCTGACTACCTTTTTAGACAGTGCAACTGCCATATGAACAAGCTATGCTAGGATGCTGATGAAGAAGAGGCTATAACTGATTAGGGCTGCATTTTCTTAGCCTAGATCTTCCTAGGCCAGCCAATTCCTAGTGGACCTGATAGCTGTCTGCAGATGCATTAGTGAAACAATCCAAGACCAGAACATCTATCACACCAAACTAAAAACTCATGAACCATATAAGTAAATACTATTATGAGCCACAGAATTTAGGAATGTTTATTATGAAGCAATAGATAACTTATAGAAGGACTGGCACATGATCTAGGAGAAGTTATTTCTGATGGATATGACACTAACTGAAATTTTCTATAACAAAGGCATTACATGAAGAAAACATTTAAATATTTTAAAAATTCAAGTATGAAAAAAGTGATAAAACTGAAATTTTATGTTTATATTTATTTTATACTAGTCAGTATCACAATGGCAATTGAATTGATTTCTTTCAGTTCTTGAAATGATCATAAAATTGTAAGGGGAAAAAGAGCACCATGAAAAATGTTGACTTTACTGCTCTCTTCACAACAAAAGTAAGATATACTCCCAGCAAGAATTTCTTTCTTCATTTTTAAATTTTTTTTCTATTTTTTTGCGGTACTGAGGGTTGAACACAGGGTCTTGCAGTTGCACGCTTTGCAAGTGCTGGACCACTGAGCTGCAACCCAGGCCCATTATTTTACTTTTTGAGACAGAGTCTTGCTAAATTATGCAGACTGCCTCTGATCTTGAACTTGCAATCCTCCTGCTTTTGCCTCCCAAGTTATTGGGATTACAGGTATGCACCACCACGCCCAGCTAAGAATTTCCATCTGTAATGTAAAATGTTCCATGGGAACTTTGTACTTGCTTGTTTTGACTAGAATGTAAAATGTCACATTTTACTTGTAATACATTACCTGTTTTCCACAGTCAAGTGTTCATACCACCTAGGTAGGTGACCTAATAGACAATGGAAAATTACCATATTCAATTCTGTAAGTACTTCGTTACACAGTTCACTGAACACAAAGCTTTGGTTCACCATCCTAGGCATTTATGGAAGACCTCTGAATTGGAGTAATTATTGAAGAAGTTATCTAATTCTTCATTGAATCTGAACTTACACATACCACTTACCCTCATATGACTGTGTAAGAATAGATTATGCCGTGAGTCTATTGTGATAATGATGTGATAACATTCTTGACCAAAAAAGAAAAAATGGAAATTTGGCTACAAATGTGATGTGAATGAAGCCACAGGAGTCAGGGTTTTCAAACCACAGTATTTCAGAGAAATAATTATCATTAATAATGTCTTATATTACCATGGAAATCTTCTTCACCCCTACTTGGTGAGTATTGAACCCAGGGTCTCATGCATGTTAGGCAAGCACTGTACCACTGAGCTATATCCCCAAATCTACACTCTCTTAACATAGTTCATCCACTGTGTAACACTGGCTGTTTGAAGAAGTGATGAAGAGGAATTGCATTTAGGTGTTAGTACCAGGAGTTCAGCTTTTATTACCTGAAAGCTGTTCTTTAAGAGCTTACACATAATGGCTCATTTGCAATAGCTTCAGGAGAAAGGAGCCTTCTTGAAACATATTTTAGCATCAGCAATTTTTGTCTATTATTGTCATTTTTTATTGTTAGTAGATGGATATCATGAAAGATTTATTGAAAAGACTAACAAAGAATAACTTCTAAAAATAGCTTTAATCCCTGAAAAGATATCCTGATGCAAAAACAAGCTCATGTGTTACCAAAATAAAATGTGCTTAATTTAGGCTATATCTGGATGAAGGAAAGTCATTCAACCATGGTGTATTAAATGGATGTTTCAAACACTAAAGAGGGTTTAAATAAATTCTCATTTTAATTAAAAAAATTATAACAGTGATTCTTAAAACCAGGTATTTTTGCCCTTCTCAGACCATATATGGAAACATCTGGAGATAATTTTTGATTGTCATGCATTAACAGTATACTGGAATCTAGTGAGTAAAGGCCATTGTTGTTGCGATTAGGTGCTGTTGTTGTTGTTGTTGTTAGGTGCCGTCGAGTCGGTATCCGACTCATAGTGACCTTCATAGGGTTTTCAATGGCTGAGTGCTTCGGGATTGTCTTGGGAGTGGATTGCCAGGTCCTTCTCCCATTTTTGCGGTGCTGGGAATTGAACTCGGGACCTCAGAGACTGCAGCGCAGCGCTCTACCCACTGAGCCAAATCCCAGCCCTAGGTGCTGTTAGGTGCTGTTAAATTGGGTCGACACATATGGAGCCTCATAGGATTTTTAATGGCTGATTGTTTCAGGATTGGTTTGGGAATGGATTGCCACATCCCTTTCCTGTTTATGTGGTGCTGTGCCATAGATAATATTAGCCATCTTTAAGATGCAAAAGATAGTCCTCTAACAATAGATTATGCAATCTAAGATGTCAATAGTACCAGTTTCAGGAAATCTCAATTTAAAGCATCATTCTTATTCAATGCAATTTTCACATCTTCTAGCATCTGCTAAGCTTCCACATTGTAAAGAGAGAATGTTAAAAGTAAGCATGCTCAAGATTTTTGTTTCAAATCTTGGTTCTACTACAAAAAAAGTGTATGACTTTGGACAAGTATTTTATTTTCTGTCATGGTTTAAGTATAAAATATTTGAATAAATGGTCATGTGCTTCAACATTTGGTTCCTTGCTGATGGCATTGTTTTTGGAGGTCATGGAACTTTGGGAGGTAGGACTCGGCTTTGCAGAAGTGGTCACTACGTGTGGGCCCTTGGAGATTTTTTTACCTGGTCCAGCTCTTCCTAGAATAGGCCACCTGCCTAGATGCCTCCCCTAGATGCCTTCTTGTTGCCATTATGGACTGATCCTCTAACTGTGAGCTCCCAATAAACCTCTTCCTCCATACATTTGTTTCAGTTGTCTTTTTCTGCTATTGTGACCACAGTTCACTAATACATCTTTATCCCTTAGTTGCCTAATCTGCCACATCTGAAAAATAATAATTACTCCTCGTAGAAATAGGAGGATAAAAGAAATTTATATAAAATGCTTTAAAGTATCTGGACATATAAGCTATCATTAAATAATAGTCGATGTTATTATTATACTAGAATAATAAAAAGTAATGAAAAGCATAGAAATTCTCTAGTGGATATTGCATTGTATTTGAACTTGCTTTCCATGACAGTTCAAAATAAATATAATAAATTGAAATAGTAATAAACAACTATATATCTAAAATATTTAATGGTGACTGTCACTTGGGTTCACTTTCTGAAATAAACTTTATTTTTAGGATAGTTTTAAGTTCACAGTAAAATTTAGCAGAAAATACAGAGATTTCCCACATATTCTCCACTCCCAAAACACATCTTCCCTCACTATCAACTTCTTCCCCCAGAGTAGTACACTTGTTACAATACATGAACCTATGTTGACTCATCATTATCATCTGAAGTCCCTAGTTTACATTAGGATTCTCACCTGGTGTTGCACATTCTATAGGCTTGGACAAATTTACAGTGACATATATCCATAATCACAACATCACACAGTATATATTCATTGCTTTAAAAATCTTCTGTGCTCTAACTATTCATTCCTACCTTCCCAAATCCTGAAAAATTTCCCATTGTCTCTATAAGTTTGCCTCCTTTAAAATGTGATATAGTTATGGGTTTAGCTCAGTTGGTACAGTGCTGCTCTGTGCTCTCTGAGGTCCTGGGTTCAATCCCCAACACTGAAAAAGTGGGAGAAAGACCTCACGGTCCACTATGGAAATAATCTCAAAATAATTGGCCACTAAAAACCGTATGAATAGTGGAGAGCACTGACATAGTGCTGGGCATGGCACAGTGTTGGGGAGTGTCTCATTCTGTTATACATAGGATCACTAGGAGTTGGATCTGACTCAATGGCACCCAAAACAAGAAAATGTCATACAGTTAAAATTATACAATATATTGCCTTTTCAGATTGGTTTCTTTCATTTAGTAATATGTATTAAAGTTTCATCTATTTTTTCCTTCCATGGCTTGATAGATCTTTTCCTTTTAGTGTTAAGTAATATCCTATTATCTGGATCCCCCATGTATCTGTCAGCATATCACACTGTGGGGTCTTATGTGTTGCTGTGATACTGAAAGCTATGCCACTGGTATCTCAGATACCAGCAGGCTTACCCATGGTGGACAGGTTTCAGATGAGCTTCCAAACTAAGACAGACTAGGGAGGAGGCACCAGGGATCCACTCCCGAAAAAAATAGCCATTGAAAACCTGATGAAAAGCAAAGAAACACTGTCAGATATGGTGCCAGAAAATGAGCCCCCCAGGTTGGAAAGCACTCAAAAGACTACTGGGGAAGAGTTGCCTCCTCAAAGTAGAGTATACTGTGATGACAGAAATGGAGTAAAGCCCCAGGGTGCTCAACTCGCTGATGTGGCATGACACAAAATGAGGAAAAACAACTGTAAACATCCATTAATAACTGGAACATGGAATGTACATAGTATGAATCTAGGCAAATTAGAAATTGTTAAAAGAGAAATGGAGCACATAAACATTGACATTCTAGGCATCAGTGAGCTAAAATGGACTGGCATAGGCCATGCTGAATCGGACAATCATACGGTCTACTACGCTGGGAATGATAAACTAAAAAGAAATGGGGTTGCGTTCATCATCAAAAAAGACATTTCAAGATCTGCCATGAAATACAATGTTGTCAGTGATAGAATAATATCCATATGCCTACGAGGAAGACCAGTTAATATAACTATTATTTAAATTTATGCACCCATCACTAAGGCCACAAATGAAGAAAGGGAAGGCTTCTATCAGCTTCTGCAATCTGAAATAGATGAAACATGCAATCAAGGCATACTGATAATCACTGGTGACTGGAATGCAAAGGTTGGAAGCAAAGAAAAAGGCTCAGTAGTTGGAAAATATGGTCTTGGTGACAGAAACAAAGCTGGAGATCACATGATAGAACTTTGTCAGACCAATGACCTGCTCATTACAAACACACTTTTTCAACATCATAAACGGAGACTATACACATAGACTTCACCAGATGGAACATACAGGAATCAAATTGACTACATATGTGGAAAGAGATGATGGAAAAGCTCTGTAAAAAAATGTCAAAACAAGACCAGGTGCTGACTGTGGATCAGACCATCAACTTCTCATATGCAAGTCCAAACTGAAGCTGAAGAAAATTAGAACAAGTATACGAGAGCCATGGTATGAACTTGAATATATCCCACCTGAGTTCAGAGACCACCTCAAAAATAGGTTTAATGCATTAGACACAAATGACAGGAGACCAGAAGAGTTGTGGCATGACATAAAAGATATCATTCAAGTGGGAAGCAAAAAGTTCTTAAAAAGACATGAAAAAAAGAAAAGACCACCTTACATGTCAAAAGAGACAGTAGAACTTGCCCTTAAACGTGGAGCAGCAAAAGTAAAAGGAAGACATGAGGAAGTTAAGGAACTAAACAGAAGATTTCAGAAGGCAGCTTGAGAAGACAAAAACAAATATTATAATGACAAGTGCAAGGAGCTGGAGGCAGAAAACCAAAAGGGAAGAACACGCTCTGTGTTTCTCAAGCTTAAGGAAGTGAAGAAAAAAATTCAAGCCTCGAGTGGCAGTAGTGAAAGATTCAATAGGGAAAATATTAAATGATGCAGGAAACATCAAAAGAAGATGGGAAGAATACACAGAGTCATTATACAAGAAAGAATTGGTAGATGACCAACCATTCCAAGAGGTTGCATATGAAGAGGAACCAGTGGTGTTGAAGGAAGAAGTGGAAGCTGCCTTGAAAGAACTGGCAAAACCCAAGGCTCCAGGAATTGATGGGATACCAATAGAGATGGTTCAACAAATGGATGCAGCACTGGAGGTGTTACCATGTTTATGCCAACAGATTTGGAAAACAGCTACTTAGCCAACTGACTGGAAGAGATCCATACTTGTGCCTATTCCCAAAAAAGGGGATCCGACTGAATGTGCAAACTATCAGACAATGTCATTAGTATCGCACACCAGCAAAATTCTACTAAAGATCATTCAGAAGGGACTGCAGCAGTATATAGACAGGGAATTACCAGAAAATGAAGCAGGATTCAGAAGAGGGTGGGGAACCAGGGACACCATTGCTGATGTCAGGTGGATATTAGCTGAAAGCAGAGAATATCAGCAAGATGTCTATGTTTTATTGACTATGCAAAGGCATTTGATTGTGTGGATCATAACAAATTATGGATAACACTTCGGAAAATGGGAATACCAGAACACCTAATTGTGTTCATGGTAAATCTGTACATGAACCAGAAGGCAGTTGTTCGAATAGAAGAAGGAAACACTGAGTGGTTTAAAGTTGAGAAAGGTGTGCATTACGGCTGTGCACTTTCACCCTATCTCTTCAATTTATATGCTGAAGAAATAATCCGAGAAGCTGGACTTTATGAGGAAGAACGTGGCATCAAGATTAGAGGAAGACTCATGAACAACCTGTGTTATGCAGATTACACCACTCTGCTTGCTGAAAGTAAAGAGGATTTAAAACATTTACTGATGAAGATCAAAGATCATAGCCTTCAATATGGGTTACGACTAAACATCAACAAAACAAAAACCCCTGCGAGTGGGTCAGCACTCAACTTCACAATAAATGGAGAAAAGATAGAGGTTGTCCAAGATTTTGCTTTGCTCATCTCTATAATCAACACCCGTGGAAGCAGCCATCAAGAAATCAAAAGATGCATTGCTCTAGGGAAAGCTGTGGCAAAAGATCTCTTTAGAGTATTGAAAAGCAAAGATGTCACATTGAAGATGAAGGTGCATCTGACTCATGCCATGGTATTTTCAGTGGCATCATATGGTTGTGAAAGCTGGACATTGAACAAGAGAGATAGAAAAAGAATTGATGCTTTTGAATTGTGGTGCTGGAGACGTCTATTGAATATACCATGGACTGCCAAAAGAACCAACAAATCTGTCCTAGAAGAAGTGCAACCAGAGTGCTCCTTGGAAGCAAGAATTGCCAGACTGCGTGTTACATATTTTGGACATGTAGTCAGGAGAGTTCAATCCCTGGAGAAGGACATCATGTTTGGGAGAGTGGCAGGTCAACACAAAAGAGGAGAACCCTCCACCAGATGGATTGACACAGTGTCTGCAACAATGGGCTAAACATAAATAAGATGATTTGCCTGGCACAGAATCGGCAAGTGTTTCGATCTGCTGTACATAGGGTTGCTATGAGTTGGCCTCAACCTGATGGCACCTAACAACAACAACAACATGCCACTGGTATTTCAGATATGAGCACTACAATCCATGGTGGACAGGTTTCAGCTGCCCTTCCAGAATAAGACAGACTACGGAGAAGTACCCGGCAGCCCACTCTCTAAATAATAACTCGTTGACAACTATATGAATAGAAGAGAAGCACTGTCAAATATAGTACCAGAAAATGAGCCCCCTCCCCAGGTTGGAAGGCATTTCATGTATGGGGAAGACTTGTTTCCCCAA
This sequence comes from Pedetes capensis, assembly GCA_007922755.1. Taxonomy (NCBI): domain Eukaryota; kingdom Metazoa; phylum Chordata; class Mammalia; order Rodentia; family Pedetidae; genus Pedetes; species Pedetes capensis. The sequence goes on along the minus strand of VMDO01003991.1, from coordinate 85,389 downwards.
AGTAGAGTTGACTTTAATGATGGGAGTGGGATAAATAAATCCCTTGGAACATCCATTTGCTGATGTGGCATATCTCAAAATGAGAAGAAACACAGTGACTACAACAATGACCCCAAACATAAAAAGATTGTGTGCATGATACAGTGTCAGGGAACATTACATTCTGTTTTATATAGGGTTGCTATGAGTCAGATCTGACTTCATGGCACCTAACAACATTGTCTGGATATACTATGAATTATTTACCCTTTCACATACTAAACAACATATCGGTTTCTTCTGAGCTTTAGCAAATATAAATAAAGCTTCTATATATCTTCATATGAAGATTTTTGTATAGATGTAAATTTTCAATCACTTTGATAAATGTGGATCTTGATTGTTGGATATATGTTAAGAGTAAACACTGTTATCATTGCATTTCAAAAATTTTCAGAGTTGTTTCTTTACATTTAGTTTAAAACATTTTCTTTTGAATTTCTATTTAGAATTCTTCTTTGGCCTATATGTTATTTACAAGTGTGTTCACTAATCTCTACATTTTTGTGATTTTCCACCTATCTTTGTTTCATTGGCTTGATGTCACTGTGGTCTGAAAGCTGACAGCATGTTTTCAATTTATTTAAATTTACTAAGGTGTGTTTTATGACACCAAATGTATTTTGATCAATGTTCCATGTTATCTTGAGAAGAATGTAAATTCTGTTCTTGTTGGATAGTCTATCATATCCATTATATCTAGTTGATTGATGTGTTTTTTAGTTCTAATATGTTATTGACTGTCTCTTTGATCTGTCCATTGCAGATGGATGGGTGTTGAAGTCTCTAACTATAATAGTGGATCCATCTATTTCTCTTTAAAGATCTATTAGTTTTTGCCTCACATGTTTTGATGAACTGCATATATATATGTTGAGAATTGTTATGTATCTTTAGAGAGTTGACCCTTTTGCCATTGTGTAATGCCCTTTGTTATCTCCAGCAACTTTTCTTTTCTAAAGTTAATCCTTCTTGAATTTAATATACCTATTCTCATATTCTTTTGATTAGAATTCACATACAATATGTCTCCATCTATTTACTTTTCATCTATATGTTTCTTTGTATTTAAAATGTCTTTCCTGTTAACAAAATATCATTGGGTCTTATTTTTTGATCCAGTCTGACACTTTGTGTCTTTTAATTTATGTATAAAGATCATTGACATTTATATTGATAATTGAAACAGCAGGTGGATTAGCATCTGCCATATATCTTACTGTTTGGTATATGTTTCTCTTGTTTTTCATTCCTATATTTATCACTCATCTTTTTCACATTTGGTGGTTTTGATTGATCATTTTGTATGATTCAACTTTCTCTCTTTTTTACATATCAATTTTTTGTTTGATCATTTACCTTTTATGTTAGTTGCACTAGAGTTTGTAGTGCACATTTACAATAAATCCAAGTCCACTTTTAAATAACACTATACCACTTCCTGGGTAGTGTGAGTACCTTATAATAACAAATTCATTCTATTTCTTCCTTTATATCCCTTGTTTCATTGCTGTCACTCAGTTCTCTCATATATAAGCATGTTATTGTTGTTAGGTGCTGTCAAGTTATATCTGACTCATAGCAACCCTATGTACAACTGAACAAAATACTCCATGATTCTGTGCCAGGCACATGATCCTTTTTATGCTTAAGCCCATTGTTTTAGCCACTTAGTTAATCCATCTAGTTAAGGGTCTCTCTTTTTTTTGTTATTGTTGACCCTGCACTCTCCCAAATATCATGTCCTTCTCCAGGGATTGATCTCTCCTGACAATATGTCCAAAATAAGTATGATGGAGTCTAGTCATAATTGCTTCCAAGGAGCATCCTGGTTGTACTTCTTCTAGGACAGATCTGTTGGTTCTTTTGGCAGGCCATGGTATAATCGATATTTGTCTCCAGCACCATAATTCAAAAGCATCAATTCTTTGTCTCCCTTATTCAATGTCCAGCTTTCACAACCATATGATGCAACTGAAAATACCATGGCATGAGTCAGGTTTGCCTTTGCCTTCAATGTGATATCTTTACTTTTCAAAATATAAGCATAATATATAAATATATATGTATGTATTATAATTTTGAACAAATTGTTATTTGTTATTAAGTGTACCTTCCTATTTCTCAGTTTCCCTGGAGTTTTTTGACTCAGATTTGCCCACTCTGAGATTTTACTGATCATCAATTAGTTCAGATTTTCCCCAGCACTGAAGGTTTCTAATTATGAATTTATTTCCAGAAATTTTTGCTACTCTGTTTCTGTTTCTCCCTATCTCTCTCTCTCTCCATTTTGCAGGGCAGTGGTTTGCCCTGGGATCTCACTTCTCTTATGTATCTAAGAAAGGTTGTTAATTTTTCAGTTTGTTCAGCTTTTCATTTGTTATTAGGATGAAGTGGTAACTTTTAAGGCCAGAAACTGAAAGTCCAAGTTCACTTTTTAAACCAATAAAAGTAAAATATTTCACTGTTGAAAAGTGGTATAATCACACACACACACACACACACACACACACACACACACACAGTTGTTGAGATAATGCAACTATATCCTGTTTGTAGCTAAGGGTATGATAAAATAATGTGTAGTAATGAATACATTGGTTTGGTTCAATGAAAACTTACTGAGTTCTTCTTATTGGCTGGAAGTTCTATGGAATAAAGAGGGGATTATTTGTTATTGCTTGGAAGAGCTGTGGAAGAGGCTGACTAAGACTTTTAGTAATTGTGCTTTGTGAAACAGAGAGGAGTCAGCGATACCGAGGTTGCAAACATTGGTGAGCTGTATGCAAGGCCTCTGTGAAGAAAACATTAGCAGGACTGGTTATTACTCTGATGAAACTTATGCAATATATAGTATTAACTTTGAATCCTGGCGCTGGATGTCAATTAAATCATTACAGGAGTAAGGAAATATAGTGACCCATCCATGGAAAATTACCTGATAAAACTGTCTCCTGCAATAATGTGGAAGGCAGATAACATAGACAATACAGTTGAACTTTAAGTGAAAAGGTCTTGAAATAAGACATATTATCTAGATTGCCTTATTTGCATCTGACTAGATTTTAAAAGAATCTCAGTAAATACCTACTGATTGAATGAATAAATCTCCTCCTTACTCTTTAATTCATATCTTCTTTATTTGGATTATTGTTATAGTTTCCTAGCTAGTATCCAACTCATAGCGACCCTCATAGGATTTTCAATGGCTGAGTGCTTCGGGATTGCCTTGGGAGTGGATTGCCAGGCCCTTCTCCCATTTTTGCGGTGCTGGGAATTGAACTCAGGGCCTCAGAGACTGCAGCGCAGCACTCTACCCACTGAGCTAAATCCCAGCCCCAGCTAGTAACCTTAGTACTAACTTTATTTCCATTATCCAAGTCATTTTTCATACCCTGGAATAATCTGTCAAAAGTGCCAATTATTGTCTTGCATCCAAATACTTAAGGTCAATGATTGTTGTTGTTGTTGTTGTTGTTGTTAGGTGCCTTTGAGTCTTGTCCAACTCATAGCGACCCTCATAGGGTTTTCAATGGCTTCCTATTTCTAGATTGCCTTGGGAGTGGGTTGCTACATCCTTCTCCCATTTTTGTGGTGCTGGGAATCAAACTCTGGACCTCAGAAACTGCAAAGCAGCGCCCTACCAATTGAGCTAAATCCCAGCCCAAGGTCAGTGATTAGGCCTCTGGCTATCTTTTTCTATTTTCTATGTCTCAAAAGCACCTAACAAACAATAACTGTTTTTCATATGTAAGTTACCCTTCAGACAAATCAAACTCTGCATTTTTACAACTCTGTCTATAAATGAGGAATTTCTACTTTTTAAAATGGTCCTCTACAGTTTTGGTTGGAATCTAGTAGCCACATAATAAACATGTGTAGACATAAGAAATATTGTATTAATCTATGAAGTTCAAAAGAGGAAACTAAAACATTCATTGGAAATATTAGTCAAGTTCCATAGTAAACATTTCACTTAAAATGGCCCAAACTTTAACATGCTTAAAAAACACTCGTAATCTTGTTAATATAAAGATTCTGATTTCATAAGTCTGGAGTGGGCATGAGATCACTTTCTAATCTACTGTCAAGAGATGGTATATAGACCATACTTGGCTTACAAAGCCTTGATGATAGAATTTTCCAAAGAAGCAGAAAGAGAATATACATAAAAGATGAACATTAACAAAATCACTAAGATATAAAATATTCAGTTTCTTTTAGCTGTAGTGAATTATTCCAATTTTGTAGTAACATAGAATTCTAAAGGGGAAATTTATGCAATAATGTTATAAAGGTAAATTAAAGCTATATTATAGAAGATCTTGAAAGCTACAGTGAGAAACATATCTAGTCAAGCTACCAGTGAAAATTAACTTTTTTGTCTTTTTTTAAGTAACTGGAGCTGTAGTGTGTGTGTGTGTGTGTGTGTGTGTGTGTGTGTGTGTCTGTGTGTCTGTGTGTGTGTCTGTGGTGTTTCTGTATAAGAGTTTACTTTGGTTATCTGAAATATTAGAGGGAAAAAGTCAAATGAAAAATATTTGGGCAAAATATCAAAGGGAAGTCAGACATAACAACAACAGAGGGATGAGTTATTGGAATTCAGTGTTGATGTTTGGTATCAAGCAAGTAGCTTCAAATCACAATGCAATAGATGAAGCCAATGTACTATCTCCCCTCCCACCTACCTCTCACAAATTTGGAATCTACGACATACCAGTTTGGCTTAAATTAGGTTTAAAAAAATATTTTATGTTAATTTTGTACTCCGTTACTCAAGAAATATGTAGATTTATTTTCTGCTTGACCTAGTTGGCTGAATTAGAAACAAACTAACATAAACAAACCAATCAACACAAAACCTAATTCAGTTAATGACCTTATAAACAGTTTTATATTTGCTTTGGTTAGGTTTTAAAAGCTGAACAAATATATTGATTTTGATTTACTTCTTGGTTGAATCATTGAATAAAAATGCTGTTTGGAACATCAAGAATGCATTTGGAAGCAATCAAGTATAAGGGAGTAAACACCAGAATCTCTGGACTGAGACTGGTGAACACGTGCGAGCTTATCTAGTGGCTGTGGTTCAGCAGGGAAACCCCACTGGTGTCTGTGGGTGAATATGTGTATGCCCATTGGGGACAATTCTTAGTAGAATTTCCCTAAGCATTGTAGGTTGGTAAATGAGAAGACCCTGAGGGGTGGAAATCATGTAACAATGCAATGCCTTTACCTTATGCTGTTTGTTTTCCAAAAAACCTCAAAGTGCTTTTTCACTGATGCAGCTAAAGCCAAACTCATCTAATGGATGGTCTTTGAAAATTCCTTTAATAGAAAAAAAAAAAAAAAGTGACCAGGCACAGTGCCTCCCACCTGTAATCACAGCTTCTTGGGAGACTGAGATGGGAGGATTGTTAAGTTTGAGGCCAGAGGATGCCTGTGTCATTTAACAAGATCTTGTCTCAAAAACAAAACAAAACAAAACAAAACAAAACAAACAAAAACTTAAAAATGTGGCTAGGGGTGCATCTCAGTAGTTAAGTGCATGCAAAACTTGTGAGCCCTGGATTCAACCCCCCAGTAATGAAGACAAAACAAAAAAGGAGAAGATAAAACAAATTATAGAAATCATTTTAGCAAGATTATTTGTTGTTATAGGAAGACAAGGATTAACTAATTTTTTTGTGAAGATCTGTTAGTTGTGTCTGATACTGGAAAAGAATCAGGATATTCATAGTTGACCAATGGATAAAGACTAAAATAGAATTGGCATAGAGTAATTAGTTTCTAAACTAAAGTCATCCTGAACTCACATTGTCTAATGATTTTTTGAATGTTCTGTACAATTGCTTAATGTGTAATTCACAAATACTATTGAAGAGGTGTTTGAAGAACTGCATGAAAACAAATTATCCATCATAGCTATTTTCCTGGGAATTAAATTCCAAATGTTTTTCTCATCACTCTAGCTTTCCAGGAAGTGAGTGTGGAAGGAAAAAGAACACAGATTTTAGAGATGGGCTGACTTAGTTCAAAGAGCAATTTTCCATTCACTGTGTGTGTGATACTGAAAAAATTATTTAAACTTCCGACATTTGATTTCTTCATCTGTGAATAATAAAATCTGTGTTTCAATTTTTCAATTTTAATTTTATTTTTTAAATTAAAATATTTGGTCATATTTATGAGTTACAGTATAGAATTTGATACATTTATACAATGTACGATGATCAAATCAGGGTAATTAGCATTTCTGTCTCCTCAAATATTATTATTTCTATGTGTTTGGGGCCCTTAAACTCTTCTTCTTTAGGAAGTTTGAAGTGTATACTAACTTGTTGTGGTTGCCTCATTGTGCCATACAACACTAGAATGATTTCCCCTCCTTTAACTGTGTTTTGGTACTGATTGACCCCCATTACAATACCCTCTTTCCTCTTCCTAGTCTCTAGTTACCTCTATTCAATTCTCTATATCTATGTGATCAACATTTTTAGCTTCCACAAATGAGTGAGAATATATGGTACTGTCTTTCTGTTCATGACTTATTTCACTTAACATAAGGCCCTCTGCTTCTATCCATGTTGTCTCAAATACTATAGTCCATACACTTTTGTGGATGAATAACACCCCATGGTCTATATACCACAGTTTTTTTAGCACATTCATTTCTGACTGGCCACCTTGTTATATTTCCCTATCTTAGCTTGTTTGAGTTGCACTGTAATAAATATGGTGTTGAGGAATCCCTTTGATAATAATGATCTCATTTCCTTTGAATATGTAACCAGTAATGAGATATTTCAATTATAGGGTAATTCTATTTTCAGTATATTGATGAATCCCTATACTATTTTCCATAATGAATACACTGATTTATATCCTGACCAAAAGTGTGTAAGTTTCCAATTCTCTACATCCTTCCCATCATTTGCTATCTTTTGTCTTTTTGTAATAATCATTTTAACTGGGATGTGATATCTCACTGTGTTTTTGATTTACATTTCATAGCTTATTAATGATATTGAACATTTTTTCATATATATTGGCCATTTATATATATTTTGTAAGAAATATCTATTAAGATAGTTTGACCACTTTATTTGAACATTTTCTTTTCTTTTTGTTGTTCATTTGTTTGAGTTCATTATATACTCTGAATATTAACTCCTTATCAGGTGACTAGTTTACAACAATTTCCTCCAATTCTGTAAGTTTTCTCTTGACTCTGCAGCTTGTTTTGTTTTTCTTTGCTTACTTCTTAGCTTGATATAATTCTAATTGTGTAGACATGCTTTTTATTTCCTGTTATTTTAGGGTCTCATCCAACAAACAAAAAACTTTGCCTATCCCAACATGAAGGGTTTCCCTTAAGTTTTCTTCTAGTCATTTCATAGTTTAAGATCTCACACTTAGATTTTTGATGCATTTTGATTTAATGTTGCTACAAGGAGAGAGAAATGGATTTAGTTTCATTCTTCTGCATATGTATATCTCATTTTCCCAGCCTGATTAGTAGAAGAGATTGCCCTTTCTCAAATGTATGATCTTAGTGCTTTTGTCACAAATCAATTTTCTGTATGTGGATTACTTTCTGGATTTCTATTCTGTTCCATTAGGCCTACAGCAAATATTACTGTGACATCTGATCTTGTCAGATCTCAGAAGCTAAGCAGGGTTGGACTTGGGAACAGAGGGTGCTATAGGCTTGGGAAAAGGACCCAGCAGTCCACTCTCAAAAAGCCATTGAAAATCATATGAATAAGCAGAGAATTACTGATAATAGTGCCGGGCACGGAATTCTGTGGGATCAGTCTGTTGTATTAGGGTTGCTATGAGTCAGACCCAATTTGAGGCACCTAATAACAACAATGATGCTGTTTTGCTTGCTATAGCTTTGTTGTATATTTTGAAGTCAGGTATTTTGATGCCTTCAAGCTTTTTGTTTGTTTGTTTGTTTGTTTTTGTTTTTGTTTTCCCTTCCAAATTGCTTTGGCTATCCTGGGTATTTTTATTTCCATACAATTTTCATGATTATTGTTTATAATTTTGTAAAAGATGTCATTAGTAGTTTGATGAGGGTTACACTGTACCTGCACATTACTTTGGGTACTGTTGTTGTTGTTGTTGTTAGGTGCCGTGGAGTCGGTATCCGACTCATAACGACCCTCTGTACAACAGGGGAAACACTATTATCAGTGCTTCTCTGCTATTCATAGGGTTTTCAATGGCGGATTGATTTTAGAGAGTGGGTTGCCCGGTCTGTCTTCCAAGCCTACAGCACCTGGTATTCCCAGGTGGTATCCTACCCAAGGACTAACCAGGCTCACCCTACTTAGCTTCCAAGATTGGTGGGATAGGATTCCAGGGAGCTATGGCTGCAGACACTTTGGGTACTAGGGGCATTTAAATGATATATATTATTTTAATCCATGAATATAAAATATCTTTCCATTTTGGTGTCTGTTCAATTTCTTCCTTAGTATTTTATAATTTTCATTGCAGATTTCTTTCTCTTCCTTCATTAAAATTCTTAAGTATTTTATTTTACTTACTTATTATAGGTATTGTGAATAGGAGTGTTTTTTATTTCCTTTGAGCAGTTTGTTAGTCTGTATAAAATGCTACTCTTGCTTTGTATATTTATTTTATATGTGACAACTTTACTAAATTGATATTTGTCAATTTCAACCTTATCATGGTATCTTTAAATTTTTCTCTATATAAGATCATGTCATTTGCAAACATGGATAATTTGATTTCTTCTTTTCTGAGTTGGATGCCTTTATTTCTTTCTCTCACCTAGTTGTTTTGCCTGAGACATCCAGTACTATATTGAATAAGAGGAGAAAGGAAGCTTAGGTGCCATGGTGCATTCCTATAACCCCAGCAACTCTGGAGGCTGAGGCAAGAGGATAACAGGTTTGAGGTCAGAGGCAGTTTGAGAAACCCTGTCTCAAAAGAAAAAATAAAATAAAAAAGTGGTTGGGTGTGCAACACTGTAATGGAATACTTGCCTAGCGTGTGTGAGGCCCTGGGTTCAGTTCCCCACTGCTACAGTACTTTTTCATGGTGTGCTAGAATTTCTATGGCACCCTCAGAATGGGGATAGGTAGAGGCTTTTGTTTCTTAGGGAAGTACATATTCTTACAGTGACTCCTTTCTCCAGATTGTGTTCCATGGCAGTGGCCTGTATCTGGGAATTATGAGGCAATATAAGCTCCTTTTCTGAAGAAAAGCTACTGTGCAGACTCCAGGTAGAAACTCTTACTGGGTTGCAAGCCCAGCCCATGATTACTAAAAACCCTTTCTGTAGCTAAAATTGCTGGTATTTGATGTGTGCAGTGATGAGGTCCACTAACACTTTTCCTACAATGAGGAGACCCTTGTCAATGAAGGAAGGGTTGGATTTGCTGGTGTGCTCTGTTCCTCTCTCTGTGCTGCCATGTCAGATCTCTGTATCTCCTAGGGTTCCCTTGCTTCCCTTAATGAGTTCCAGTGTTCTAACTCAGTTACTTACTTTGAAATGCAGTCACTTATCTATTGTTTTCTTTCTTTTCTGTGGAAAAGAAGACAAGTACTGGGCACCTCTATTCAGCCATTTTGGAATTCTCTTGTATCAAATGTTAGTGTGAGGAGTGGAAATAAAGTACATAAACTTCCTACCATAGTTCCTGATGCATAGCAAATACACAATCAGTGCCAGTTCTTATTAAGATATAATTATCACACTTTTTGCTTTCACCACAACCCTGTCATCAAATAATATAATATTGTAGGTCATTATTTTATTTTTAAAAGTCATTTAATTCTGTCCTTTTTTAGTTTATTCAAAGCTATCTAGGTCTTCCTAGGAGTGGGAAGAAGGTGAAAGGTATAAAAGAAAGTAACCATTTAAACATTTGAGTCAGGCAGTGTGGTGAGCTCTCAGGACACAGAATAAATCTTGAAGATGATGAACAAAACTGCTTTATTCTTCCAGGAAATGGGTAAAACCTTACATTTTATATGCATTTCAGTGAGAAAAACAAAAGAAGCAGCAGTAAATACACTACTTGAAGTCTACTTTCAAGGTCAACATAATGATTTCTTTTTAAGATTTCTGCCTACCACTGAGAAATTTATATGGAGAAAAACAGAGTATGATTCAAAGATACATATAAATATTCTGAAAGATACCAGGATCATCATACCTTACGTATCTTTCTAAATTCTAAAAGATAAAAAGAATATAATTTTTAAAAAGTGTTTGATGTCTCTTGTAGTTAAGCTAATAGTTTTTGGTTAAATTTCTGATATATCTTACCTTGCAATAGGAGTTTTTCCATAAATAATATGTGTATGTTTTTTATGTTGTAGGGTCCAGAGCATCATTTTTATTATTTAAATGATTTTTGTATGGATTTCTATATGGCATGGTTTCTATAAGAAAATTTGTAAGGTTTTCTATATGATGCATTTTAGTTTGGACTGAGATTTGCCTAATGCTGAGTTTTTGGTCACAACACCCAATTATAATACTACTATTTTATGACTTGATTTCTAGAAGAACATAGAGAAAAGGAGCATAGAGTGGGATTTCCCAAACATAAAATATAAAACAAAAAACGAAAAAAGAATAGCAACTACAACAAAACAAGCAAGCTAATATAAAGTCTATGAGAAATAGCATCTCTTTGCTACAAAATATTATAATTTATTAAGTAATTACTATGTGAATTATAAAAAATGTTTGAGGTATATCTGTGAATTTGTGCTAGCTTTTGGTACTGTGCCTGTATTTATGCTTATAATTTGATACAATTTGTTGTTTCACTTATAAAAGTGCTTATTAGATCTGAATGCTAGCTGGAGGGCACAGTGCATGCCTGTAATCCCAGCAACTCAGGAGTGTGAGGCAGGAGGATTTGCAGGTTTGAGGTCAGAGGTAGCCTGCATAACTTAGTGAGACCTTGTCTCAAAATAAGAAAATAAAAAAGGAGCTGAGGGTACAGCTCAGAGGTAGAGTGCTTGCTTAGCATGCAAGGCCCTAAATGTAACACCCTAGTACTACAAGGAAAGGAGGAAGAAACAGAAGAGGGAAGAAAGGAAGGAAGGAAAGAAAACAGCAAGGAAGGAAGGAGGAACTTGAATGCTGATCTCTCTATATAAGCAAACTCAAAACACTTGATATTAGCATGTGAGATTGAAACTCTTTTATTTTATATTTGGGATAATGCTTCTTTTCCACAATTTGTGTATTGTGTATTGTAACTTGTGTTACAAAAAAACTTAAGAGTTTGAAAATCTTTAAGCTGATAAATAATGAACCACGAGAATGTATAGAATTTAATGTTGTGACTTTCACAGGCTTTTCAAAGGCTGATTGTTTCAGAATTGCTTTAGGAATGGATTGCTATGTCCTTCTATTTTTGCAGTGGTGGGGATCGAACCCAGGGCCTCAAGACTGCCAAGCAGGACTCTAAAAACTGAGCTAAATCCCAGCTCCAATAGATTTTAATGGAAACTACAAAAATAATTCCACTTGATTTTTGGCTCTTTAGGATAAATTCACAATTGAATAGAATCAAGAAGGTATATTTAGAAAACTAATGACTTTTTAAGTAATAACTTAATGGAAAAAGTACAATGAAAGACCCCAAAACCTCAACCAGAAAACTTCTGGATCTAATTAACTCCTTCAGCAAAGTTGCAGGCTACAAAATTAACACACACACACACACACACAAAAATCAATAGCTTTTCTTTACACCAATTCCAAACAAGAAAAGAAGGAAATTTCAGGAAAGATACCATTCATGATAACCCACCAGAAAATTAAATACCTTGGAGTCAATCTAACCAAAGACCCTTCAGATCTCTACAAGGAAAATTTCAAAACATTAAAGAAAGAAATAGCAGAGGACACTAAAAAATGGAAAGACCTCCCCTGCTCCTGGATAGGGAGAATTAATATTGAAAAAATGGCTATCCTACCAAAAGCAATCTATAGATTTAATGCAATACCCATTAAAATTCCACTGACTGACTTTACAGAAATAGAAAAAAATGATCCAAAAATTCATATGGAACCACAAAAGACCACGTATAGCCAAAACACTTTTAAGCTGTAAATCTAATGCAGGTGGAATTACAATCCCTGACTTCAAACTATACTACAGGGCAGTGGTTGCAAAAACAGCTTGGTACTGGAACAAAAATAGGTCTGAAGACATCTGGAAAAGAATAGAAGACCCAGATATTCCTCAACACACCTATAGCCACCTTATTTTCGACAAAGGAGTAATTTAAATTTTTTAATGAAAAAACATAGCTTGGAAAATATTTCAGACATTTAGAACTTGAAAAATGGTATTTTTTTTAGATTTGAAACAATTTCTTCATATGATTTAAAAGTCATTGATTCATAGATTTTTGCATATTGAAGTACAAAATACCCAATATGATATATTTTTCTGTATCAAATGGAAAAATAATTATTCATTATCATTTTATTGAAAATTTCCAGTGGAAGAGGAGCTTGTTATGTGTATTTTTCAAAATCTTCCTTTGATTTTCCTTCCTTATGTTAATTTGACATCAAACTCTATATCATAAATAAAACTATTCATCTCACAGAACATAATATCATGAGTACGTGTGCATGAACTGCACATGTTTTTACTTGTGAGTTCTACCACTGTTTTTGAAATTTTTACCAAATAATCTAATTTGTTTACTACCTGACAGAACTTCACTGGTTCTAATGTGTTCATCAAGTCTTTTGTCCAGGATAAACATATTTAAAAAGCCAAGATATGAATTGTTTGGCATGTTTTCATTTCCAATACTAGTACAATAAATAGCATAAATAATTCACTCTTTTGCAAAACCTAAAAAAACTAAAAAAAAACTGTTAAACACCTGACATTTATAGCAGAACTTTATTCATAATTGTCAAAATTTTGAAGTAATCAAGATGTCCTTCAGTAGGCAAATGGATAAACTGTGATACATCCAGACAATGGACTATTACTCAGCACTGAAATGCATGTTACTAAGTGAAAGAAGCCAGTATGGCTGGGCATGGTGATGCATACCTGTAATCCCAGTGACTCAGGAGGTGGAGGCAGGAGGATTGCAAGTTTGAGGCCAGAGGCAGTCTTTATAATTTAGCAAGACCCTGTCTGAAAAAGTAAAATAAATAAATAAATAAATAAATAAATAAATAAATAAGTAGACTGAGGGTGGAACTCAGTGATACAGCACTTGCAAAGCATGCGAGTACAAAGCTCTTGGTTCAACCCCCAGTACCGGGAAAAAAAATAAAAACCACAACAAAAAAACAAAGCTAGTCTGAAAAGTCAACATACTTTATGGCCTTAACTATGTGATATTGTGGCAGAGAAAAAGATATAGAGGCAGTAAAATTTTAAGTGTTTTATAGGAAATGAAGGATAAATAGAAGGAGAATTGAGAATTTTTAAAGCAGTGAAAATATTCTATTTATGTTATAGTGATGGATACATTTCATTATATATTTTCTAAACTCATAGAATGCACACCACTGAGAATGAATGCCTGCTGCAGACCAGCTGCAGCCTAGATAGAATCCAGGGCTTCCCGAAGGCAGATGAGGAGTCGGCAATGGGTAACAGACACAGCAGTTTGGAGACCGTGTGACCTTGTTCCTTTTATTTCCAGATATCTCAGCCTTTTTATACAGAATTACAATTCACTAAATCTTAGGAAAGGTCAGAAAAAAGACAAGGAAGTTGGTAGCATTGATGGATTACATCAAGGTTTTGTTAATAATTTCTTTATCATATGAGTGTTAGGTTGGTAATCAAAGTAAAAGATTAACTCAGAGACAAATTGTGTTTTGCTTCAAAGAGATAAATCAAGATGATCTGAGCACCTATACCTCCTGTGTCTAATTTAATTAACTATTCTTAACATTATGCAGGAATTAGGGGTGGTTAACTGTTACCTGTGTGTCACCCCACTGAGTCCATTTGTTATGACAAATGGGTGCTTTATCTTATCAGAATGGTTTGCTTACTGTAGAGCTGTCAGCACAAAGGCTTTTGTTTGTGTTGACTTAAGGAGTTTATGCTGGTGGAAGTCATTCAGGAAAAGCCTGCTAGGTTTGTCATAAATGGCTTTTATGAAATTAAGGTATTTGCCTGTTATACCTATTTTCTCCAGTGTTTTTATCATGAAAAGGTGTTGTACTTTATCGAAGGCCTTTTCAGCATCATTTGAGATGATCATGTGGTTTTTGTTTGTCTGTTTCTTGATATGTTGGATTACATTAATTGATTTCCATATGTTAAACCAGCCTTGCATCTGTGGTATAAATCCCACTTGGTCATGGTGAATAATCTTTTTCATATGCTGCTGTATTCTGTTTGCCAGAATTTTATTGAATATTTTTGCATCTAGATTCATAAGAGAAATGGGTCTATAATTGTTTATTTTAGATGAATCCTTTCCTGGTTTAGGTATCAGGGTGATGGCAGCTTCATAGAATGGATTTGGGAGTGTTCCCTCCTTTTCTATTCTTTGGAATAATTTGAGGAAGACAGGTATTATATCTTCTTTAAAAGTTTGGTAGAATTCTGCCGTGAATCCATCAGGACCTAGGATCTTCTTTGTTGGGAGACTTTTAATTATCTTCTCCATTTCTGTATAGTTAATGGGCTTGTTTAGGTCAGTTATGTCTTCTGGGGATAGTTTTGGTAGGTCGTACATGTTAAGAAATTTGTCCATTTCTTCTACATTTTCATATTTTTGGGAATACAGTATCTCGTAGTAATCCCTGACAATTTTCTGTATTTCATTGGAGTCGGTGGTTATGGATCCGTTGTCTTTCATAGTCCATATTATGTTAGATTTTTTTCTTTTTCTTCTTGATGAGCACTCATATGAGGGAGCTGATTCAAAATTACAAGAAGGAAAAAATCCTACTCAAAGGTCAGATCATAATAAAAGGGGGGGAGGGAAGATAAGAATGATGTCAATATAAATGGACTAGAAATTGCATGTAATTGTTCTAACAAGATAAAAACAAAGACCACTACAGGAAAAGTTTCTATCTTAAACAGAACTGGAACCCAAGGACATATAGAAAAATACTACTAAGTAAAAGACAGAGAAGACTTGGATGGGACATTTTGATGGGAAGGGGAGGAGGGGGGAAGCATAGAGGAGGGTAAGGGGTAACCTGTATGAATAATGTTTATCAAATTGCATATATGAAAATTGTCACAATGAAAACATGTCAAAATGAATAACATTATGATGTACATTAATAATTTCTAATAGAAAAAAAAAAAAGGAAAAGCCTGCTAGGGAGGCTTGTCAATTTCCAGTTGGAATCAGCATTGCCCATAGAGCCAGAAGATTTTATATGACCAATTAAAATTAAAAAAAAAAATGAGGCTCCAAGTCCCTTTCCATGAAGAGACCTTCTTTTTGGAGGTACTATTCTCTTTTCAGAAGACTTTCCCTCTGAAGCTAGGAGTCCTCTATCCCCTTTCGGTGGATTTTCCTTCCAATGTCTTTATTAAAGATACTCTTCCTCATGTGGGGACTCTGTTTATCCATCATGAGTAGATCTGGACCTGGCAAATGAACTCTTATGTATACTAAGAACACTGGTTGATTAACTCATATCAATATGGGTTTATCACTTGTAACAAATGCTAAGACTCTGGTGTGGAAATTTGATGGTGGAGGAACTGTATAGGTTTGGAGCAATAGATATATGGGAAATCTCTATACTTTTTCTTCAAATTTGCTGTGAACATAAAACTATTCTAATAAAATTATCTTTAAAAAATATCAATGAGCTTCCAAAAAATAAGGAAACTCCAGATATCTAAAATAATGTGAAAATGGCTACCTTGGAAGATACATGACTATTGAAGATATTTTCTGATTACAAGTTTTCTGCCCACCTGCATTGTTCATAATATGGAGTTTTGAAGCTGTGGGATTGTGATGGGTTAGGTAAGGTTTCAGAGAACCTTTCATGAAGAGAAGACCCCAATAAGCTATTCCATCTACAATTAAATTAAAGGGTACACTTAAAGTAAATGTAGCCATTCTCCTTCTCCCTACTTTTGTTGAATGGAAACAAATGAAATAGCTGCAAATAAGTAACTTCAAACCTATCTCTATAAGAAGTTGTGGCTTATTTTACAGAACATACATAAATAGAAGTATCCCAAGTAGATAAGTAAATTTAAAGATATTCTTACATTAAAATGCTTGCAGATTCTAAAAAAATTCAATACTTTCTAGTAGAATTAAGTCACATAATGATCCTCTAAAAATCTATGTAGTTAAAATTCCAAAACAACAAGTGTAAAATCAAAAATTATAAAACACACAGGGAAACAATGAACCATGAGTAAGAGTCAGCAGACATAGCAAGACTATACTTG
Source organism: Pedetes capensis (assembly GCA_007922755.1). Classification (NCBI taxonomy): domain Eukaryota; kingdom Metazoa; phylum Chordata; class Mammalia; order Rodentia; family Pedetidae; genus Pedetes; species Pedetes capensis. Next base: position 68,917 of record VMDO01003991.1, on the reverse strand, counting down.
AACAAGTGAAGACCTTAAATTTGGGGAATAATATAGCCCCAAATATAAGACACTAATATTTAATGTGTTCAAAAACAAAAATCAGAAAATTTAGTTTAAAATATGAACAAATAAGAGAAGTTTATAAAATATGAAAAAAATGGAAAAAAACTTTTTAAAAATAAAAGTATGATTGAAACTCAAATCTCTGGATATGGGTTAATGGTCAGATTAAATATATCTACAGGAAGGATTAGAGAAGACAGAGTTATAACCCCAACAATTCACTCAGAAAAGATTTGTGATGGGAAAAATAGCTTTGTTTAGTAGAGATGGCTAAAAAGTAAATTATATGAGGAAGAGTCAGAATTTTATTGACCCAAAAGATGATATGAATATTGAATATTTTTCCTCATTTCAGAGAAATTTTGCTTTTAAAAGTTAATTTTTCATCAGTTTTTTTTCCTGTTGTTTGGTTTTGTTTTTTTCTGTTTTTTTTTTCTAGTACTGGGATTTTAAATCAGGGCCTTGAACATGATAGGCATGCATCCACCAACAAAGCCATACACCCAGCCCCTTTCCATTTTCAATTGTGAGTCAGAGTTTCACTAACCTATGAAGGCTGCCTCTGGCCTACAACTTGGTGATCCTCCTGTCTCAGTCTCTGAAGATGGTAGAATTACAGACATGTACCACTGGGCTCAGCCAGTGAGAAGATTTTGGAAGAAAAGTTTTAATACAAGTTGAGTGAGTGGAAGACATTTAGACCATTGTAAATTTATAGTATTATTAATATAACTATCAATGATATATCCTTGGAGAAACTTATGCTTTGAGTAAGGAATGACACAACTGTAAAAAATATGATGAAAGCAAAGATAAATTTAGCCTTTGAGAAATGCATTGAGAGACTTTATGATTTACCTAATTCTTAGAAATATGACCCAATAATTATAGGGCATTTCCCCCATCATTTATCTCAATGGATCTCAATCCTGGTTGTGCAACAGAGCATAGCTTGATCAACTTTAAAAAAATATGAATATGGAGGCCTCCTTTCTTAAGAAGACTTCCTGTTGAGTTTAAGCTGCATCCTTTTTTGGGTACCATTGCTTTATCTCTTGGCCAACTGGTGTTGATAGTTATAGTTACTATAGCAAAGTTGGCAGAATTCACAATGTACAAACTACAGGTTTCTTAAGATGGATGTCGTGTTGTGGAGGTGTTCTTAAGCAATTCTAATCAATCTTGTAGAAGAATTTGATATTTCTATAGAAATAGTATCTTCTCTGGGTTTAGAATTAATCTTAGAAGAATCCTCTATGATCCTTCTGACAATATTTTAAAAAATTGAGTACTTTAAGAATATGTTTTATAATGAATAGTCTATAATAGGAGAGTTGCACTATAATCAACAATGTTTGAAATTTCACTTATTGCCTTAGGCATATAAAGTACAATTTTCACCTGAGGATTTGAAATGACAATGAGAAAATGCTGAGTGAATATTGCATTTCCAGTTTTTGGTAGCTCTCCCTCAGGAGAAAACCTCAACTTTGGCAAATGATAAACTTGTCCAATACAGAACAGTTGGAATGTAAGAAAGTTTGAGTTCGGATTGTCTGAACCCTTTGGACCCATAGCCATTTTACCTGAATAAAATCAGCATAATTACATTATAGGTCTTAAGAAACTTTTTCTGGTGAGATGTGGTTTCTAGATTAATATCCAGGATGGAGGAAATGTCTAATCATATTGACATTACCATATTACTGCATTATTCTCAGATTATAAGATAATGTCAAAGCATTAGGCATGGCAAATCACATTTCAACTTAAACAATAACACCTTAATAGGTGGAGTTATACTTTATCTATTGGTGTGAGGCCTGGGATGGGTACTAAGTATGTCCTTGGTGCATGATCTAAAACTCTCTGAAATCCAATGAAGTCAGATACCATTTCATTTCAGTTTTTGTACTCTACAAACATTTCCCAAATGACTATTTTATGAGCACTACATTATACAATGGGAGAAGGGCCTGGCAATCTACTCCCAAGGCAATCCTGAAACAGTCAGCCATTGAAAACCCTATGAAGGTCACTATGAGTCGGATACCGACTCAATGGCACCTAACAACAACAAATAAACATTATACAAATTTTATAAATTATTAAAAAAATTACTGAGGCATCATTGGAAATCAGAGTACTTGTAGTCTAAAGAGAGTTACACTTCTGTGTCACTTTTTATCTTTTTAAAAATTTATCTATCTGCTGTATTCAGTCAATAGTATCCTATACACCTTGAGTCATCTATGCATTTATTTGACTTTCTTGTAGTAACATTGTAGATTGCAGATCGTTATGAGTTCAAATCTTGACCCATCAGTCTTTGTCAACTATGTCACCTTTGGCAAATAACATGTATTCTGGGTTTGTAAAATAAAGATATTAAATTTGTATATTATAATGTGTATTATAAGTTTGCATATTAAATTTATATATTTCATTGTGAAATTCTGGAAACTGGACACAACACAAATGTACATCTTAAAACTGTCAATAAATGGTAACTTGTTTTATTGCAATTGACATTAAATACATGTGGTTAAGGCTGCTATTTTTTCTTATGCATCAATTTTCTTTTAGGTTAATTTCAAAACAATAAATATGACTTTGGTAATTCAACCAGCCACAAACTAAATTGTTTGTACTACTCACTCTCCCACAACTCTCCAGATGAATATGTTGCTAACACATAGGTATACGAAGCCCATAATATTGCCATCAGTGCCATCTGGGATTTCCAGGAACCTTTAAACTCCTTTCATTTCTCCTTGTTAGAGAAGCAAAATAAGAAATAACATATCTACTCTTCAACATCAATCTATGCATTATTTAGCATTATAATTGGCTTTTTAAATCCATTTTTTTCTTTTATTTTTTATTGGGTGCTTAGATAAACCTACCTCTTTAAAATATAACTAGCATTACTCTGTGCTCTTGTTTGAAATCTTCATAATATGCTTGAATTGAGATATGCAAAATGATAGAGTGGACTTGTGTTTAAGATTGCAATTTAAAGTTGACTAATGCTCTGTGGCCTGCAGCCATACGCCTGTGGCACTGATCCTGGAAGATCTCAGTGGCTAAGCAGAATCAGGCCTGGTTAGAACTTAGATGGAAGACCACAATGGCACACCCAGTGCTGTAGACTTGGGAGAAGAATCCAACAACCCACTCCCAAAATACAATTGTTGTTGTTGTTGTTGTTGTTAGGTGCCGTCGAGTCGGTATCTGACTCATAGCGACCCTCTGTACAATGGGAAACACTATTGTCAGTGCTTCTCTGCTGTGCGTAGGGTTTTCAATGGCAGATTGATTTTTGGGAGGGGGTTGCCAGGTCCTTCTCCCAAAAAATACAATTAGCCATTAAAAACCCTATGAATAGCAGAGAAGCACTATCAATAGTATTTCACTTATTGTATGTAGGGTTGCTTTGAGTCACACACTGACTCAATGGCACCTAACAACAATGCTCTGTGGCATGAGCATGATTTTCACAACTTTATAAATGAAAATTACCATTTTGATCTTTTATTAGTCAATAGAAAAAACATCAACTATTTTTTGTCCCAGTGTGCAATTAGGGATTTCTGATGGTTTAATTATTCCTTTCAGTTAGAAATAATAAGAAAACAGAATGATTTTGTAGCAAATTATGGTACACCATGGTAAAACAAAATTGCTTTTGATAGTATTTAGTCTTGGAATATTTAGACCTAACCCATAAACATTTTGATTTCCAAATACAGTAAATGAAGAAGGTGGACTGGTTCTCTCAAACCCATTCTGATCCTTTCTTTCTAGAATGTAGTGGCTGAGGACATAACGTTTACTATTCTCCGTATTTTTCTAGCTAAAATACAAGCTGATTTAGGTTTGGAAAATTAAATACAATAATATATTACTTTGGATTAGATTTAGGTAATGAAAGAACAAGGGGTGTTCAGAGCATACAATTTGTTGGCATGATTCATTAAAATTACCTCTATGGAACAGTGTGTTGCTATAGTATTAAAAGTCAGTTTGGGAAACCTAGTGAGACAGTATTTCTTCAGTCCTTCCCACATTCTATAAGCTATATTTATGCCCATTATTATCATTTTACGTTTTCAAATGTAGTCATTCTTGTTCACAATTTCCTATATCCAACAATACTGCAAGGTCTAGGAATATATCAAGACATTGATACTCAAGGTATATAGAAACTAACCAGAAACTTAAATGCAGTAATGCTTTAATTCAAGGCCACAATAAATTAGATTACTAACGACCTAAGCTATTTTACTAGAAACAAAGTGTGTGAAAATCAGAGGAATGATTTCTATACTTATCTTACTTAGAAATAGAGGTAAAGGTTAGTTTTGTTCACCTTGATAAGAGTTATAACAAATGAAAACATTTTAATGTGCTATTATGCCTGGAAATTTCTCAGTGTGAAAGGATTATTTTTACTCATGAATATGAAAAGCTAACACATTGTATTGACATATGTTGCCTGTCATAATAATGTGCTTTAAGAACACTGTGCTTTAGAAAGTTCAACTTTTAGATTCTGTCCTTTGTCTCTAAAAGTTTTGGTAATTCTTCCTGTCAGCTGAACACAATGACATTGTCAAGAAGAAAAGGAAAATTAATATTGATAGGGGTTTATGACGTTTATATTACATCTAACCTGTGCATGATCACCCTACTAATCATTCCAAGTTATTATCCCTGTTTGTGTATGAGTACCATATATTCATATTTTCTCCAGGTTACTTGGGAGTTGAACCTAGGGCTTCACACATACTTAGAAAGTGCTCCACCACTGGGCTGCACTGTCAGCCCATTTTTTATTTTTTATTTTTGAGACAGGGTCTCACTAAGTTATGCAGGCTGCTTCTGGCCTCTTCCTCACCTGAATTGTGCTGCCCCAGCCTCCTGATTTGCTAGGATTACAGATGGGCACCACCATTTGTTGTTGTTGTTAGGTGCCTTTAGCGACCCTCATAAGGTTTTCAATGGTTGACTGTTTCAGGATTGCCTCGGGAGTGGATCGCCAGGCCCTTCTCCCATTTTTGTGGTGCTGGGAATTAAACTTGGGACCTCAGAGACTGCAGCACAGCGCCCTACCAACTGAGCTAAATCCCAGCCCTTGGGCACCACCATACCAGGCCAGTATTTAAGTCTTTTAAGTTGTCCTAATGTCATTTGCCTGTTGTCATTTTCATGTGGGCTGGGGTTTAACTCAGTTGGTAGAGTGCTGCTCTGCATTCTCTGAAGAACCAGGTCCCAGCCTAAGCACCACAAAAGTGGGAGAAGGATGTGGCAGCCCACTCTTGAAGCAATCCTGAAACATTCAGCCATTGAAAATCCTCTGAAGTGGGTGTGTCAGACCCAATTAGAAGGCTCCTAACAACAACAACAACATCTTCATGTAGCGGAGAATATGATCACAAAAATGTATTATCTCAGTTGAGCTGAAAAACCTATTGTTGCTACAAAGAAATGGAACAGAAGGTAAATTTGGTTCAACAGAATGATGACCATTTTCCCAGAATCCATAAATCCTTGTTTCTCCATGTGAAATCCAAGCAAATGCATGACATCCAAAGAGCTGTATGGATATCACAGGAAATGTAGAGCACAGAATTTCAAATCATGTATTTGATTGTATGATTAATGTTTGTGTACTGTATTTATTTGAACAATTAGACTCTTGATATATTCTACTACAAAACACATAAGGATCTGTTTTGTAAGTAAAAAGAGCAAAGAAATTTGTAACTCTTCTTTTTTTCCAGAAATGCTTTTACAAACAAATGTGGGCCCTTAAAAGTGGCTCTACTCAGGCAGAAAGGAAAAATGTAAAGGAAAATCGCTTAACAAACTATTTTAGTAATAACAAAAGCTTAGGGCTTGAATGCGTCTCTAAAAGTGGGCCAAGATCAGCAAGAGTTCTCTTTTTATCTAAAATAGTTTCCTTTAAACCCTAGTATTTCAAATGTGTCAAAGATTCCATCTATTTCAAAGTTTCTTCTTATTTAATAAATGTCTAAAAGCCAGAAGATGCTAGAGGAGAGTGCTACTAAGTTCATCCTGGAGGGCTCTAATTAGATTCTTGTTCTATGATTTATATTGAAGACAACTTATAAATTCTCCTTTTGACATAAAGCATTGAACTCAGAATTTTTTTTTTTAAATTACCGAATTTTTGTTCTGCTTTTTTTCTCCTTTAGACAGATAGTACTAGGAAGAGTTTAAAAGACTAAAATACACCTAGTTTAATAAAGAGGCCTAGGTTTTAACTCAGTTGGTAGAGTGCTTGCTTTGTGTGCTCTGAGGCTCTGGGTTCAATCTGGTATGGGAAGGACCCAGCAGATCAGTCCCAAAAGAATCAGCCATTGAAAACCTTGTGGATAGTAGAGAAGCACTGTCAGATATAGGGCCTACTTCGTTCTGTTGTACATAGGGTCCCTAAGAGTAGGACCCAACTCCATGGCATCTAACAAACACAGTTTAATAAAGCTCCCTGTAAGCTATTTGATTGAGGAAATAAAACTCTTTTTATTTTAAATAAGTGTTTCCAGCAAGAGAACTAATAAATAAATTTATCTACCTTTAAGAATTCTTTGTGGAGAAAAATGGATTTCTTCAGTTACATGTTAAAGTTAAATCAATAAATGATAGTCATAAGATGAACTAGAGACAATGATATTGATGAATAGGTTTCTGTAGTTTACTAAAAAGGATGAATGGCACTGAAATTGGAAAAAGAGCTGTCTTTAGCAGTGGCTTTTGTTTCATCCATACTCTGGCTGGGGTTAATGTGTTTGCTCTCAATTGCAGCTAACACAATTCAGCACTGTTTCCTTCTTTCCTAGGAAATCCGACCATATTCAGCAATCTTATCAACTACAAGGGGCATCAAGGGACTACAAAAATGGTCATTGGTGTCATTTTTTTTTCTGTTGTTGTTGCTTTCTTTAATCAGCAAAAAGCACAACTAGAAAAAGAAAAGAAAAAGAAGCAATGATGTTAAACAAGAACAAATTGGTAGGAAGGAAAGAGTAGAAGGTTTAAAAAGAAAAGAAATACCAATAAGTGCCTTTGGAATTCTTAGATTTTCCAGAGATAATACTTAGTGGAAATTAGTTGTGCCAAGTATCACAATTTTTGAGTCTCTAATATATTGGTAGAAGAATGCTTTACCATCACAAAAGAAAAAGAGAAGAATGTAGGATCACATACTTGCCTTCCAGAAAGTTAAATTTACATTACCAGTGTTACTATGATTTGATCTATAGATTTGATCTATAGATTTGATCTATCCCCGCTCAAAATCCAGGAGTTGTAATTTAGTGGCCAATGGAGTTTGATGAAGAAGAAAAGGTGACTGGGTCATGCAGGCTCCTTCCTTGTGAATGAGATTAAGGGTTTTTATAAAAGAGGGTTCACAAAGTGTCCAGTTCTCCTGCAGTTCCATCTTCTACCACATGAATTTATAGCTATTCTCCTCTCTGCACAGTATGGACACAGGTGCTGTCTTGGAAGCAGAGAGCAGCTCTAACCAGAAAACTGAACATGCCCACACCTTGATCCTGGACTTCTAGAAACAAAGTTCTGCTCTTTATAAATGACTGAGACTAAGGTATTATATTATAGCATCACAAATGGACTAAGAAATTTCATTTTAGCTCATGAATAATAATGAAAGTACAGCAGACTTCAAGAAAATATCTATCCAAACTATGACAAATTTGATTAGATTACAGAATCCGTTTGGAAGCTTTTACAAGCATATAACTAACATATTTTTGGATTATAACTGCTTTCCTCTAGAAGCAATTCTGGTACACTGAAGCATAGCAACATCTGAACAAAAAATAATATCTATTTCATTGAAGGTTTTTAAGCCAGTTTATTTCAGTCTAAAATTAGAAATAAGGTGACAATTTGGGCCATAATTTGCCTGCATTTTGATCCCGGCTTAATTCTCATTCTCCAATTTTTGAGCATTTTAAAAGCAAGTTTAAGATACTGATACCCTAACATGAGTGTTAGGAAGGAATCACGGGGAATTATAACACACTTAAAAAGAAGACATTAGAAATTTGCTGAATGTCTCTATATTTTATGTGTTGTCTTATTCATTCACCATATCAGATCAGAACTCCATAGTTTGAACATAATCTGTAGGTGCTTATTAGCTTGTTTTGGATTATTTGTGTAAAGGGAATCTAAATGTGACAGCTGTGAAACATCCTAGTTGTTATCAACAAATTTTGTCAGTGTTTTTAGTAATGTTGGTTCCAGTCCTAGCTCTGTTTATAATTTAAAGAACAATGGAAAATAGGATGATTGCTCTTATCACAAATAACAGAAGGACAGAGAGAGCCCAGAGCTGAGCTGAGTGTACAATGACATATTGTGTTAGGGATGTATCATACTTATTTAATTCTGCTGATCAGTACACTAGGTCTTGATGATTCACATTTCCTCCCTGCTGTCTTCTTGTTAGTCTAATAATGCTTCTTGTTGTTTTTAATTTAAATATTTTCCTTTCTTTATTCTATAATACTGAGCCTATTTTTCTAAAGTAAAGTAACATATTCATTCTGCGTTTTTATATACTGTAGTGACTTTTTGGTTCTTAAGTTCTCATCCATTATTTATTCCATGTGTACATCATTTAAAAATTATGGTTTCCCCATATTTCCTTAAAAGGCCTTTTTACATTCCTATAAATTCTCCAAAGTTAGAGATGACCTCCACACCTATTCATTTGAAATGAAGGGGTGTAACAATTTTTACCTTGAAATTCAGTTACCTACAGCACTTTCTTTTTTCTCACCTGGGAATCTACAAATATAAGAAGCTGCCAACAGTTCTCTCCTCTGGCATGCAAATGACTCCAAACCAAAAGCCCTGGGGTTTCATTCACTGTGCAGTCACTTGTGTACCTTAACATTCTTGGGGGAGGGCTCTTTTCCCTGTGAAATGTCTATTGGGTATCATTTTGTTACTAGGGCTGTACCAAAATACAGGGTGCTTTCTATCACAGTGGATGATTGCATAAGGAATGTAATAGATCCTCTGTCCTCTCTGCCCATGTAGTCTGCTCAGTGAGAGGGATACTTCCAAGCAGTCTTCTGTTGAGTTGTTTATTGCTATTGCCTACTATTTCTCAGTCTTATGTATTCTTCTTGCTCTCCATTTATGTCTCACAAATTCCCAGAAGTTGTCTAGAAAACTTCTTCCTAATTTGATGAGATAATATAATTTTTCTTTATGCATAAAAGTTTTGATAAGGGAGGTTTTCAGTTTAGAGAGGTTATCATCCTTATTGAGAGTCCCATAACCTTGACATTAATCAATGCCTGGGAAGTTTATGTCAATGTATAAAGTAACACTTTATCTTATCTTGAACTTAAATGGAGCAATGATAAGACATTCCTTGGAACTTGTGGGAAATGTGAAGATGAGCTAGTGTTTATTTGCTCTGCACTCTGTGACGCCCTGGGATCAATCCTCAGCACTGAAAAAATGGGAGAAGAACCTGACAGCCCACTCCAGAAACAATCCCAAAACAATCTGCCATTGAAAACCAGCAATAGTGCCAGGCATGGTACAGTGTCGGGGAGTGTTTTATTCTGTTGTACCTATGGTCACTAGGAGTGGGATTTGACTTGATGGCACCTGACAACAACAACATCTTATGTCAGGCATTTTTAACATATATCACTTCATTTAGCTTCCAAAACAACATTGTGAGGTAAGCATCACAATTCTTAGGTTTACTCCTGTTGAGCAGTTAGGGGCTTAGACATAAACATTTCTGACTACAAAGTTCATGATCTATTGATCAAAACTTTCTTCGTCTCTTTCACCAGAGAAGTAGTAGAAACTTTCTTTCAGGATGAGTGAGCAGATGAACAATGTGTAGACCACCCTTTTCTTTCCAGATAATTCCCATTTAACCCCATCATTGTCTCTAGGAATATGACCCTGGTCAGCAAGGTCACTCATGCTAAGCTATTCAAACATGTACTCAGAGTAGTCACCATCTCCTATTTTCACTCTAGCTTAATTCCAGTAATTTATGTCCCTAACTGATGAATGATCTAGTTTCATATTTGTTTCAAAAAAGCATAGGAAGATTTTATTCTAGTTAATTTGGTTATATATAATTTTAAGTCAAAGAGATCATGGTACACTATCTACTTTGTATTAAATCATTACAAATAATATTTCTGGAATTTAATAAAACTCTTTAAAAGTTAGTCACAAGTTCTATATTAGTCCATATAATTATAATTCTCATTTATTTTAAGTTCATATGTGCTTGGAGGATCAGTTTAAAACAATCATCCATAAGATGAATAGATATCCTTTTGATTTGACAAGGACTCCTGACTTGTTCCAAGAGGGATTATCTTCTATATTTAAAGCTATTGTTTTTTATTGGGTGTCTGTGTATATGCCAAGCACTGTCCTAAGCATTAAGCACCTTATCTCTAATCCTCATAACACACTGCAAGGCATTATTAAATAGCTTCATTTTCTAAATGTGGAAACTCAGGCCTAGACTGCTTACATTATTAGTGTGAAGTCACAACACTAGGTAGATGCAGAAATATAAATTAAACATAGTGCTGGTTATATGAAACTCCAGACAGTAAGTTATCTAAGGAGGTCTTTTAGTTGTTTCATCTTTTGTCTTATGCTTCTGTGGGAGGCAGAGACATGGGAGTCCTAGACGAAGAGTCAAGGTTAAAAATACAAGGCTCTGTTGAATTTGGTAACTCAGTTTCACCCACAATAAAGCATATGGCATCTTTTGACCCTTATTTAGTCCTCATTGTTCATCTTTAATATGGTTACTGGTGGTGAATGATCAGCTTAACAAAATTCCAAAGCAAAACTCAAGTTTTATAATTCCAAACATGAATAGTTTTCACTATACTGTGCTACCTCTGTGAAATCCAATCTATCCTTTCTTTTCAAATGATAAACTATTTACCTTACTCTTATACAATTCAATAATACCAGAATATATAAAATAACAATATAAGAAAATTCTATATTGCCACCATCAAGCTTTATCACAATTTAGTTTTTTTTCTTTTTGTAAGTCATATATCAACAAAACAAAAAATAATAATAACCAAAAGATAACAACCAAAATAACCAAAGATAACAACAAAACAGTATTGCTCCCTGTAAGTTCCCAAGTCCATCCCACTTCTTCTTCAATAAGTTTTCACTGTTCTGTGCTTCCAGTTCATCACTTTCATCCATGATGATATACTGTGATCACATGTGTATGTCAATAAAATAATATAGAGTATTGTTTTGAGCCCTTTTGAAAAACAAAGATGAATTACAATTATTCAGTCATCTATTTCTGAGTAATAAACCACCTCTTAAACTTTGTGATTTGAGGCACAACTTCATTTCCTTGGGCTTCAAATTTGCACTTTAGACAGATCTATTGGGGATCTTTCTTCTCCAGTCTACTTAGGATCAGTATGAAGAGTAGTCCCCAATCATTTTGGCACCAGGGATGAATTTCATGGAAGACAATTTTTCCACAGACCAGAGTTGGAGCTCAGGAGGTAATAATGTGAGCAATGAGGAGTGGCTATAAAAACAGATGCAGGTCACTTGCTCACCTGCGGCTCGCATTCTGCTGTGTGGTCCAGTTGCTAACAGTTGTACAGGTCAGAGGCCTGGGCATTGGGGACCTTTCATGTAAAGATTTGATACCTACAGGTACTAAACCACAGATACCTAAACTGTTGGATAGGACTTTACCTCAGCCTATCATCCAGAATATATATGTATCCCTTCAAAATACATTGTGGCTTTGCTTCAAAGGTGAGCATTTCAATATCTTTTCTAATGATATTGAAAACAGTCACTCTCATAGAAACAAAGAAAATAGTGGTTCCTAAGCATGAGGTGAGCTGGTGGTGGTGGTAAGAGTTGCTGTTCAACAGATTTTACAAGATACATCATATAAGATGAATGAGTTTTAGAGGTCTGCTATATAATATTGTTTCTACAGTTACTAATACCATATTTTGCACTTAAAATGTATTAATATGATAGCTCTTATGTTAACTGTTCTTACCTCCTGTTCTGTTTTGGATCTTAAATGTCCTCCAAAACCTTATGTATTATTGAAGGCTTCATCCTCGACAAAGTAGTGTTCAAAACTGGAGCCTTAGAGGAGTGATTGAAACAGGAGGACTTGACTCCATGAATGGATTAATCCATTTCTAGGCTCATAATTTCATGACTATTTTTGGTTAGAGGATTTGTTATGAAAAATGAGCTCCTTCTTTTTTGCATTCTTGGTTTGTAGAAGGCGAGCAACCTTCTCTACCACATAGTTGCCACCATGATGTTCTCGCTTACCATAAAACCCAAATGAAATTCCCCAAGCAACCTTGGATTATGACGTGTAAATGTATAAGCCAAAATGTATCCCACCTATTTTTAAGTTATCTAAGGTATTTTGTCATATGGATATAATACTGATTAAAACACCAAAGTAAAAAAATATATATTAAAGAAAAAACTAGCACCCTCATCCCAATTTCTACAGAGGTTAGTAGCATAACTTTGATAAGCACCAATTTACAGACACAAGCGGCATATTTACAATGACCATTTCTACTAACGTGTTCCAATTTTTCCACTATCTCCATTGTTTAAAAATCCTCTTGCTTTTTCTTTCAGTGGAGCTGAATTCAAACTCTTCAATAGCGTCTTCCTTGTCTATTTAACCCTGTGCAGTGAATTTTTTATTGACACTATCCCTTATAAATATATCCTCTATGTAAGGAAATATTATTTTCACTGTACATCAGTTCACTAATTCCACAATAGCAGATCAAATGGGAGTGAAAATAGAATAAAAATGTTAAAGTGGAAAACATTTTTGGAAGAAGCGGTTAAATTAAAAATCAAGAGCCCAAACTGATGAGAAATGACGTTTGAACTTGGAAGAGCCTAAAGGAAAGGTATAAATAACATATTACAAGGGTGCAATAACAAAAACATCAGTGATTTAATTCCTTTACATGTTTCACAAATGGAAAATTTGAAAATAAGTTCCTTGTTTTCAGATTATCAAAATATATCATATTACTGTCAAATCAAAACAATAATATACCTCTACAGCTCTGTGTTGAAGTTAAACATGAATAGAGATTATTGGAATGAATACATTTCCAGTAAAATGAGACAATAAAATAAATATGGATATTGCTCAAAGCTCCCATCTCTGTCAAGCTTATATCAGTGTATGCTATTTATGATAGTTGTTTTTATAACCATTACTATAATGCTACTTAATTATGATTGTTATTATGCAAATTTTATGTAAATTACAGTGATTATTATGGAAATTGAAGGTAAATTTCATTTGTATTTTGTTAGAAATGCTTTGGATGAAGATAGGGGTTAATTATGGCAGAGTTATTTGAGATGAGCTTTAAAGAATGAAAGAGGAGAGTTTCTGGGGTGATCCCAAAAAGCATGTAAACAAATAATAGTAAATAAATAGTCTTTTGGTGTGTTATTTTGTCATTTTGGTGGCATAGTGGATTAATCAGTATATGTTGTACTTCATGTGGCTGGAACTTAATCTCTAAAAGCCTAGAAACTTCAAATTTAGGAAATAGAAATTTTAATATCTTATTTTTATTTCTTGTACTATTGTAACTTCTTATTATGCGAGAGAATCCCATGAGTGAGGTTTGACTTTATTAAAATACACACATACCCATTTGTATATACATATATTCATTTAGCATATTAATGTATGATGTGCATACATAATGGTATATAAGTAAGTGATGGATTACATGTTACCTAACCAAACAAAAGCCATTTCACACTTTATTTTGATAAGATTCTACCATTTAATATTTTTTCACGGGAAGATTTTATTTGCATACTCTAAACTATAGCATCATATGGTAGAACAGATGGGTAGTAATAATACCTTATTTTTATATAGCATAACAATTTACAAAGCACTTTCCTTTACATTATTGCAATTAAATTCAATGAGATGATTAGTGGTGATTTTTGTTTTCAGTAGTCTTTTCAGTATTAAATGAGAGAAGGGACAAATTTCAATGTCATTCTAATTTTCAATAGTACTTTTTGTTTTGGTTTATTTTTATAAATGTGAGCTACAATGACTTTATTTCAATATCAAACAAAAATTGTGACTTTGAATCTGAAGTTTATTTATACAATTAATTAATTAATTGGGCAACATTTTGAGTATGACAATTTTCCAGAAAAAGGATTAAGAAACAGAATAGTTTGCAAAGAAATTTTATATATCTGAAAATGTTAATTATGGACATGGAGTTATCAGCTCTATGATGAGTGAGAATGAATGGTTAGTGATGGAAAACTACAAACGATCAAAGGAAATTGAATGGTAAATCAGGCTTATCAGAGGAAGAAAGGCAGAGAAAGTGTTCACAATGGATAGGATATATGGTCATTTAAATTTATAAAATCTATATTTTTCTTAGGTGTTTTGCCTCAAATGAAATATAAAATTTGTGAATATATCATTGGATTTTCAGATTACCATAACCTAGTCAGCATTTGAGGGACTATTAAAAGTGGCTGTGGATCTGCTCTGAAGATGTTGCCTGTTTCTTACAGCACTGACAAGCCCAGAGGATAGGAGTCCATTGGAAATCTGGAGAAATGAATCAGATATGGATTTCATGCTCTATCTTCACCATGCTAACATATGATACTGTTAGCAAATTGTTTAATCCTTCAAAAACTTGTGTTTATTATTTTAAAATGTGGATTAAAACAATGCTTACACTGAGGTATTGTTTTAATCCACATTTTAAGATAATAAACACAAGTTTTTGAAGGGTTAAATAATTTGCTAACAGTATCATATGTTGGCATGGTGAAGATAGAGTATGAAATTATAGCTGGTCTGACTATGTGGTCTTCTTCAAAACCAGTAAGTTATTGTCAGTTCCTTTTGAAAGAAAGATTTTCAGGTGAAGCATTTCATATAAAAATTGCCATTGGAATGAGGCTTCACCTCTGTGACTTGGCCTGCTATTTGCTGTTAAATTCATCTTGTTGCAAGGATGGTATTTTAACCACTGGATAATTTTTTCTATCAGTATCTGAACATATTTCTTGCTATTTTTGGAGGAAGAGAGGCATTCTGTATATCTAGAAAATAATTGGTAATCCATCGTCTACTATGAAACCTCAAGGCATTATGTGATTTAGAATACACTTGGATTATCCAAATGCTAGATTTGACTTTTGAGGAAATAGTATCCCTGGAAAAGCTCACCCTAGAAGAGCCAAGACATTACTTTCAGTGGCACCACAGGTATCCTAGCATCCAAAGCATCCACAGACATGTGCAGCTTAGTAACCCTCAGCAGACTGTTCCCATTGTGAGAACTTTATTAACTCCTGTTTCTTCTGTACAGTATCTCTTGGTGAACTTTTGCTATGGGTTCCTGGACTCTGAGAATGATCATATTTTATCATCACATGGAGTTTCAGAATTACTTGATTTGCCTCTTAAAATTGAAAAAGAGATGATCCCATTTTCTTACTGTCTGAAAAAATGTTACATTTCTAACAGTCCTGAAGGAAGGACAAAAAAATTAAGACTTTAAAACAACCTATTCCTAAAGAAAGAAAATATCAATATTAATGATAAGCTTGCAAAAAAGTTAAGCAAAAATTTGAGTGTCTGTGTTTTCTAATAGTAGCTTACAGATCTTGGAGAAATTCTAAAAGAGTGTACCCTGGGGTTTCCCAGAATACCTGGGATTTAATTCTCGAAGACACCTAACAACAACAATTCTGAAAAACTGGATTTTGTCTCTGAAATGATGAGCTGGTCTCTTCCATAACTTCCAATTTAAGAACTGAAAAAGCTGCTAAAATATCTATGTCTAATTGTTGCTATCTATCAAAGAACTATCAAAGAAATCTTAAAGTTCTGCTAGGTAAAGAGAACCTGCTACTCATCAGCAGTGGAAAATAGAAGAGTAAGACAATTATAGAGAAAAGTTATTCATTACATAATGACTTTATAATTTGGGATAAAACCAATGACTATCAACATTAGATATAAGAAAGCAAAAGCTTTTTAAAATGTTTTTTTCCCAGAGACAAGAGTTTCAGAATTTCTTCCCCCATAAATTTGGCTGACAGTAAAAAGAAGATTTGTAGGAAGAGTTTTTAGAATTTCATAGAAGCAGTTAAAAAGCTTCCCCGTAGTGATTTTTAAACTTTTCTCTTTTTTTTAACTTTTTATTATGGATAGTTTCAAACACACACAAAAATAGAAAGAAAAGTATAATGAACCTCCATATACTTATTATTCAGCTGCAACAATAGTAATTAGCAAGCCGATCTTGTTCATTTACCAAAACCTACTTCCTTCACCCATCACTCATTATTACCAATGTTAGCCTGTTCTCACTCAATACCATCTCTTCCCCACAAGACTATTTTTTGAGTAAATAGACTTTTTATCATTTTTGCATAAATTGCTATTCAATATTATTTCTGGTGCCATACTATATCATATAGATTTGTCTTCACTGCATGTATGTACATGTTGTTGTTGTTAAGTGTCCTCAAGTTGGGTCTGATACATAACGACCCTGTGTATAACAGAATGAAACACTACACAACCCAGTGCTATACACATGATCTTTTATATGTTGGAGTCCATTGTAGTCACTGTGTTTCTTCTTATTTTGAGCAGTGCCACATCAGCAAATGGAGGTCCCAGGAGCTTTACTCCATTTGCATCATTAAGATCAACTCTACTTGGGGGAGTCTATAGTCATACTAACTAGGCATCTGATCTCCTCTGACCTCTGGAGCTAAGTAGGGTCAGGCCTGATTAGTACTTGGATGGGAGGCTGCCTGGGAATATCGGGTGCTATAAGCTTGGAAGAAGGCCCAGCAGCCCACTCACATGAAACAATCAGCTATCAAAAACACTGAATAGCAGAAAAGCACTGACAATAGTGCTGGGCATAGTAGAGTACCAGTGTTTTGTTTTGTTGCACATAAGGTCATTATGAGTTGGACCTGACTCAAAGGCATATAACAACAATAACAACTACTTTGAGGAGGAAATTCTTCCCCAGTCATCTTTGGATGCCTTCCAGCCTAGGAGGCTCATTTTCTAGCACCATACTTGAAAGTGTTTCTGTGCTATTTGTAGGGTTTTCAATGCCAAATTGCTTCAGGGGTGGGCTTCTAGGTCCTTATCCCTCTTCTCTGCTAGTTTGTAAGTTCAGCTGAAACCTTTCCACCATGAGTGGCCTTACTGCCTTCTGAAATACTAGTACCATAGCTTTTAGCATCAGAGCAACACACAAGCTTCTACAGCATGACAAGCTGACAGACATGTGGGGGATATATGTGAATGCACATAGTATCGTATAAAAGTCCTCTCTCCTCTACATTGCCTGTGCACTGGATACAATATGATCTAAAAGCTTAATTAGATTTCCTGTAAATCCTGTTAGGTGCTGTCGAGTCGGTATCCGACTCATAGCAACCCTCATAGGGTTTTCAATGGCAGATTGTTTCGGGATTGCCTTGGGAGTGGGTTGCCATGTCCTTCTCCCATTTTTGCAGTCCTGGGAATTGAACTCAGGACCTCAGAGACTGTAGCACAGCACTCTACCAACTGAGGTAAATCCCAGCCCTAATTAGATTTAGGATCCTGTTAAACATTTTTTGGTTGTTATTTATTGTTTTATTAAAAGATTTTTAAGGATATTTGTATAATTCCAGCAAGAAAGATCCATTTGTCTATCTTTTTATGACAGCAACTACATTGATTCTTATTAATGCCTAGATGACTTAATTTCGTAGGGCTTGCATAATTGTGATACTCCAATAAACATCTCATTAATTCTCTGGAATATTTCTGTAATGCAAACATCCTTCTATCGACTAATTGATCACACAGAGGTATGGTTTTAGAGAACAGACTGAATCAATGCTATATTGTTTTTCTTTATCTTTTTTTAATAGCTAATTAGTTTTCTACCATCTTTGATTAGGTGACCAATGAAGGATTTTGTTTTGTGGTATCATTATAAAATCAGGAAATATTTGATTTACTCAAATACATTGCAGAACTGTCATTAATGACATTAAAATTTTTCAAACTCTGATGAGTGGAGCCTGTGTAATCGATTCCTGAGTACTTTGATTACCTTCAATGGCTCTTAGCTTGTTAGTGTGAAAACTTCAACATTTTCTTTCCCAAATCTAAAATCAGCCATTTCTTGAAGAAATCTTATTCTGTTTTAAGAGAAAATATTACAAAAAAGGGGAGATCACTCATTGTTTTTTAGGATTCTTCAGTGAACAGGACTGATTTTTTAAAGATAAAAATTGTTCCTTAGGAGGATGAGGTCAGCAAGATGGCCAAATAGGAAGTTATTTGTTTGTATTGCCCAACAACAATAAAGATTCTGAACTCATTTATGGAAGAAGTCTTTATTGGAGCCTTGGTGTTCAGGTAGGATGTTGTGAAACCCTGGTGGAGGCTAAGACATAACAACTATTATTAAAA
The DNA here is from genome assembly GCA_007922755.1 of Pedetes capensis. Taxonomy (NCBI): domain Eukaryota; kingdom Metazoa; phylum Chordata; class Mammalia; order Rodentia; family Pedetidae; genus Pedetes; species Pedetes capensis. The sequence goes on along the minus strand of VMDO01003991.1, from coordinate 50,250 downwards.
AGATGAAAGATAAATGTTGGTGAAGCTGTAGAGAAAAGGAAGACCTTGTGCAGTGTTAGTGGAAATGCTGATTAGTATAGCCATTATGGAAAACACTACGGAGTTTCCTCAGAAAAGTGAAAATGGAATTATCGTATGATCCAGTAATTCCACTACTGAGTACACATCTGAAGGGATTAAATTATGTTTGAAGAAACATCTGCACACCTGTTTGTTGCAGCATTATTAACAGTGGCTAAAACTGATATGCAATCTAGGTATCCATTATCAGATGAATAGGCAAAGAAAATATGGCATACATACAAAGAAACACTATTCAGCTTTAAAGAGTGGGAAGTCCTATCCTTTATGATAGCATGGATGAAACTGTAGAACATTCTGCTAGGTGAATAAGCCAAACAGAGAGACAAATACTGCACAATCTCAATTATATGTGGATTCTAAAATATTGAAGTATTAGAATGATGGTTATCAGATGCTATGGGAGGAGGCAGCAGGGAAAAGTAGATATGTTGATCAAAGCATGAAAAGTTTCAGTTTGGTGAAATGTTGGCTATAATAAATAATAATCAATTGTTTAGTTTAAAATAGGTAAAATAATAGATTTAAAATGTTTTCACCACACAAAGATAGGTGTTAGGTGGTGAATTTGTTAATTCACCTGACTTTATCATTCCATGTCATAAACATATAGCAAAACATCACATTACACCCTACTGTTGTTGTTGTTAGGTGCTGTCATGTCAGGTCAGGTCCAACTCATGGAGTTCCAACTCATGGAGACCCTTTGTGTAACATAACCCGTATACTTTCCACACTGTGCCATACCTGGCACTATGTCCATTCTTCTTTGCTATTCATAGGGTTTTAAATGGTTGTTTCAGGATTGTTTTGGGAGTGACCTTACACGTTCTTCTCCCATATTTGCGGTGCTGGAGATTGAACCCCTAGCCTCAGAATGCAAAGAACCACACTCTGCCAACTGAGCTAAATCCCAACCCCTTCTACTATAAACACATATATATTTTTCAACCAAAAACAAAATGAAAATTAAGTAATTCTTGGGTTTCTAGGGACATTTCTTGTTATAATTTTTTAAAAAATGTTTTCTTCTTAATCTCATAGACATATAGACATGTATATATGTATACATATATACATATATACATATGTATATACATATACATATATACATATATACATATGTATATACATATATACATATGTATATATGTATACATATATATTATATATATATATATATATATATCTGAGATCTAGTCTCAATAATTCCAACACAATTACTCTCTTTTAACCAGTAAGAATATAGAGAGACTAACTTATATTTGATTTCTGAAAATAATTTAAAAAACTTAGTAGACTGTTAGTTCTCAGGGCTTATCTAATTAAAGATAAAATATCACATCACTACAGTTTAGAGTCCTTTGGACTTGGTTCTATACATATTTTTGATTGTTACCATATCAAATTACAGACAGTGAATTAAAACTAGACAGAGTTATTATATTAGAGTTCTATAGGTAAGCGGTTCATTATTGAGGTAAAATCAAGGAGCTAGCAGGGCTGTGCTCCTTTCTGGAGATGGTAGGGGAGAGTCTTTTCCTTGCCTTTCTAGTTTTAGAGCTGTCCAGGTTGCTTGGTTCAGGGCAAATTTCCTCAGTCTTCAAAGCCAGCAATATTGCTTCTTTTGGACACTCCTTCAGTCCCCATTTCACTCCCTGAACACATCTGGAAAGGATCTTTTATTTTAAGGACTCCAGTAATCCAAGATAATCTTAATCTTCCTAAAATCTGCAATACCAGTGTTACTTCCACAAAGTCCCTTTTGGGATGTAAAGAAACATAATTGCAAGTTCTGGGGACTCATACATCCACATGTCTATGTAGGAAAGTATGGCTGAGAGGCGATATTCTGCCCATTATAGCTCCCCTTTCTGAGGAGATGATACCAAATGAAGGCCATTTTGTTTGTTTCATTTTCAGGAATAGTTCATCCATGTAAAGGATATTTATACAAAATTCATAGGATTCTGAAATAAAACCTACAAAACAATCAGATATCTATTTCTTATTCTTTTGGACACATTATTTCCTCTCCCTCCTACAGATAAGCATCTTTAATGAATGGTATTATGGGAGGCCAGCTGTGGCCTGCTGGTAGGGCTTTTCATGTGTAACTTGAAGTTCTTGGTGGAGGCCCAGAAAGCTGCAGCCCAAGGAAATGAGAAGTTGTTCCTGAGGTTTCTTGTTCTCATGATAAAGCCAATAATCTCAGTGAACTCTTTGCTGGCTTCCCTGTCTGTTTAATAAAAGTAGGAGACACTTGTGCTATGTGCTCTTGGATGGCATGGGAATGCTGAGAAGAAGGCTTTGTTTCTCTGATACAAGTACTTTAATAACACAAACCAAGTTCTCTTTAAACAATATCTTAGAGTGTTTGAGAAGTTCTTTTTAGGTGAAAACAAAGTGTATAAAACTGCAGCTGAAGCTAATAAACATCTTACTCTCTTGTAAGATCCCCTGTGTCCCCCTTTCTTGTCAGCCCCTCAACTCCCACCATGCAGAACTTGGCAACAACAGGTATATCCATTCATATTTTTGGTATTACTACAGTGTTACATGTTAATATGTGCTTATGCTCCCCTACTATTTTTAGATAAATAGTAGCATACTATGTATACTTTATACCTCATTTTTTTACTTAGTATTATGTCTTGGTATCATTTCTTCATAGTATCCAAAGTTAGTTGTTATTCCTTCATGTTACTGCACAGTACTCCATTGTAGGGGTCCACTTTTCTGAAAAGTCCTTCCTGGATAGAAATTGATTGTTTTCAATATTGGATTAATCCAAATAGCACTTCAGTGGAGCACAGCCTTTATTTTACCTTTTCCCTTCTTTTCTTTTCTTTTCTTTTCTCTTTTATTTTCTTTCCTTCCTTTTCTTTGTATGTGTTTATGTTTTGTTTTGTTTTGTTTTACTTTATATTAGAATCTGATATGTGAGATTGGTAACTAAAAGCTTCTAAAACATGTAATTGGGTTATTTTATGTAAATTTCCTCTCCATAGAGTTTGTAACATTTTACATTCCACATGACAATTTTATGTGGCCTATAATGCACAGAATAGCGGGGACAGTAAACTTCTTCTATACAGAGACAGAGAGTAAATACACTGGGTTTGGCTGTGATACATACAGTCTTTGCTGCTGCACTCTTCTGTTGAAGTGAACATTGGTCATGGATATCATGAATGGGTAGAGCTATGTTTTATTAAATACTTATACTTAGAAAAAGAAGAGGTAAGCTGAATTTTGTTTCCTGACTTTGATCTTTCCTCTAAAATGCATATTTTTAAGGTACATTTTAAGTAAAATGTCCAGGGATATTCTTTTCCTATAAAGTAGATTTTTGTTGAAAAAATAGGAATTCACACCACAAATATTTGAGTAAATGTCTTAGTTACTATTCTGTAAAGAGGAGAAAATAATGCATTTAGTAAGCTCTAAGAAAGTGATTTAGCTCAGTTGGTAGAGCGCTGCGCTGCAGTCTCTGAGGTCCCGAGTTCAATTCCCAGCACCACAAAAATGGGAGAAGGACCTGGCAATCCACTCCCAAGGCAATCTCGAAACAGCCATTGAAACCCCTATGAGGGTCATTATGAGTCGGACACTGACTCAGCGGCACCTAGCAACAACAACAACAAGAAAAGTGAGATACCTAACACATCTATTTGACTTATGAGATTGTTTATCTCTGTAAGTGTAGTTTAACTGATTAGGTATTTTGAACATTGGATTTATGTAAATACTTGAAATCTATATCAAGAAATTTTGGTATTCATTGTGTGTACAAAGCATAAAATTGACTAGAGAGTCAGCAATTCTGCGATTTAGGTTACTGACATTGTAAGATACAGATAGTTTCAATTAGAGAAAATCAAAATTCCTGATGAAAAATTAAAGACTAGGTATAAATAGTTAAGTTTCCAGTTATTCCTAGGAATGTCTAGACAAGGAGCCATCTTGACTTTATTTGAATAGTTTCAAAGATAAAGGAGCTAAATGACATAGTAGGCCATTTTGTGGCAACTGTTAGAATATACTGACTTAGAATTTGTTGAAATATATTTACCCTCAATTTTACCCATAGAGATAAATGTCTGAATCTACATATGATACATGCTATTCTTCCACTTGGTAGTACTTTGAATGTATAGTTTGGACTGATTGAATTCCTAAATTGCAATTTTTCTGAGACTCACTAGAGCTTTCTCTATTACCCAGCTCTGCTAGTTGAATTAAATATTGCATGAGTCCATATGTTGTTTTCTGAGATTGAATATTCCTGCCAGACTGGCATCACTACTTTAAATATTGTATTCTTATTTGTAGTTTTAAGCTTTAGAAAATACTTTACTACTAAGGAAATTTTTCCCATTCCAGTCTTTCCTCTTTAACTTTTATTGAGAAGTCATAAGATTTCAAGGCTTGTGTGGACCAAGAAACGTGATGAGTGAGGTATACTAACAGGGTAAGGAGTAAGAGATGCAAGAAAATTCAATATGATGTGATCATTATTATAACAGATATGTCCATTGTTATAACAGATATGTGTTATAACAGATATGAGCTTCATGTTGCAGATACTGAGTTAGAAGTACCATGAAAAACCATGATAGATTTTACATGAGGAGGGATGATGCTTTGTTTCAAAGAATGGGTATGATTTTGTTGGAATGTTGCATAAGTACCACCATGTAGATCAAAAAGAGCATGTCATAATAATGAAATTTTAGGATTTTCAGACCTAGTGTGGGAAAAACTAGATTAAAAACTTTGGCCTAAAATCTCAGCTTTACTTTCTAGGTTCTTTTACTTAGATAAGTCACTTAACTATTCTAATACATTTTTAGATAGCCACATATTTCTGTTTATGTATATGTGTACACATATACATATATGCAGATACAGATACACATATACATGTATATACAGATATATACATGCATGTATATTATTCATGAATCATACTACTATCATGTTACTGAATTTAGACATCCATAATATTAGATTTTATGAAGAACATAGTAAAATAATTACATTTGAATATTTTTAATATTATCTTTCTCACCCAATGGATCCTGTTATACATATCTTTTTGTATAAACACATCTAAAGACTACTCTATATCTTAGTTTATAAATCTGCAAAGTGAAGAAAATATTATTACAACAGAGTTGGTCTAAATACTCAATGTATGTCACTCCTGTACTATCTTTGCTCTATAGCATTTCTTTGCTTCATACATCACTTGTTCTTAGAAAGCTAATTTGTCTTATTTATACATTCTTTGAATAGTTAACATCCTATTTCAAGTCTGCAAACAGACTACAGACCAACTATTTTACATACTGTATCTGTGAAACTAGTCTAGGCACTAATAAGGCAAAGCACTGCCAGTCAGTTATAAAATGTATGAAATAGGAGAAATACACGAGTGTCAATTGAAGAAAACAGAAGGAGTGATGCATTATGACTGAATGTGTCAGAAATGGTTTAATAAAGAAAAGAACCATAATTGACAGTGTAATATTTGACCTTATAACTTAATGGCTAAGTGTCAAGATTATGAAACATCAATTTGCCTTAATACAATGACAAATAATAGACCTGATAGACATCATTTTTTCATATTAGAAAAATATCTGCTTTTTAGATAATTCTGGGAAAACAGCTGAGTTGGAAGTACCAGTAACATATCTCATCATTTAGAAAACAATTGCATTAACAGAATCTGTCTGATGTAACTATTCTGGAACTTTTGGCTCTAAAGAAGGCTTCCAAATTCCAGGGGAGGGCTCACATGGTAAATTACGGTTAATTTCAGTCAATTTCAGCTCTTATCTCAAAAACAGCTATCCATTCTCCACCCTCAACCCATGGTAGGCAATGTGGGAATAGCAGGAGGAATTTGCATAGTTTATGGGAGCCAGAAGAAGCATTAAAGACCCTATCCTCCAAATATCTGAAGTCTATGTTGTGACTGCTGGTCATCTATTTCTCATCATGGAGGTGCAGAAACAGAGGCAGTCACATTATTGCTGGCTCACCATACCCATACACTGTTGCAAGTCCCTCTCCAGCTGCCTAAGGCAATTATGTCATTGTTATTATTTTTAGGTCTCATGAGCCCAGGTCCTACTCATAGTGACCCTGATAGGGTTTTCAGTGGATGCATATTTTCAGCAAGAGCCAGTGTTCACCCCTTTTTTCGTTTTTTTGTTCCTATTTGTGAGCCAGATATTAAAAACTTGCCATTCAAAAGCAACCACGCATATACACAATAGGCAGCCCCAGAGTGAAAAGAAGAGGAAAAAGCAATAAAGAGATCATTTGAAGGAACTCTGTCCAAAAACTTCTTAAATTGCATGAAAGACATGGATATAAATATCTAAGAAATCCAACAAACACCAGCTAGGCTAAATTCACACACTCACACAGAGATACATTACAATTAAACTCTGGAAAGACAAAGCAAAGAAAGAATATGGAACACAGCAAAAGAAAGACTTGCAATATTCCACTGATCACAGCTGGAAAATTTCATATCAGAAATTTGGAGGCCAGAGTGTAGTAGGGTGATATATTCAAATGTTTAAAGACTAAAACCATTCAATCAAGAATTCTATATCTGGAAGATATCCTTCAAAAGTGAGGGAGAAATTGAGAAATGCCCACAAAAATAAAAGCTGAGGAAGCTTGTTACAATTAAATGTGCTTTCAGGAAATGCTCAAGGGGTCCTGTTCATTGAAATTAAAAGACATTAGATGGTAACTTGTAATTATATGGAGAAACAAAGATTTTAGGAAAGGCAAATACATGCATAATAATAGACACTAATATTAGTGTGATATTTATTAATTTCACTTATTGTTTTCTTTTTCTTCATTATTGAAGAGGGCAATACAATAAAATAGTGCAAAGCTAGTGCTAATGTAACTTTGATTTGTAACTGCATATCTTGTTTTTTTACATAATTTAAGACGTTAATATATTAAGAGGCTATTATTAGTTTATGTTTGGGACACACACTTTTTTTTTTTAATGGTACTGGGGATTGAACCCAGGGCCTTGAGCTTGCATGCTCTTCAAGTGCTGGACCACTGAGCAGCACCCTCAGCCCATTTTTTTTTTTTTAATTTTTGAGACAGGGTCTCTCTAAGTTACACAAACTGCCTCTGGTCTTGAACCTGTGATCCTCCTGCTTCCGTCTCCTGAGCTGCTGGGATTACAGGTGTGTGCCACTGTGAGCTGCTCAGGACATACACTTTCTAAAAATGGAATTTTGTGAAAGAAGTTAACAGAAAGAAATGATGACTAAGCTATACAGGAGCAAAGTTCTTGTGTATCACTGTGGTTAAACTGTCATAATTTCAAATCAGAATGTTATAATTTAAGAATATTAAAGGTAATCACCACTAGAACAATTTAGCAAATAGTTACAAAATGTACACACAAGAAACTGAGAAGGGAAATGAGAATGTTTCATTATAAAAAGTATCAACTAAAAAGAAGAGAAGTTAATAACACAGGAAATGAGGGACTAAAAGTTTAAGGTACATAGAAAACAAATAATGAAATAACAAAATAGTTCCATTATTATAATAAGTAGATCAAACTCTCTAATCAACCAAGAGAAAGGATCACAAAGGATATAAAAAACATGATCCATTTAATATCTATAAGAGACTCACTTTACATCAAATGATTTCAGTAGTTTGAAAACGAAAAATTGGAAAAGATATCCAGTGTTTCATACAGTAACCAAGAGAGACCAGGGGTGGTAATACTAATACCAGATAAAATATATGTTAAACAAAAAGTTTATGAGATTAAAAAAGCTATTACATATTAGTAAAATGTTCAACACAGCAAGAAATGACATTCATAAGCTTCACAAAACTGATAACAGACCATTAAGACATATGAAGAAAAAATTAATAGAACTGAATGGAGAGATACATTTATATAGTAATAGCTTAGCAAATATTTCACTCTTTATATAGATCTAACAACCAGACAGAAGATTGTTGTTGTTGATGTTAGGTGCTTTCCACTTAGTGTCCCGCTCATAGCGACCCTATGTACAACAGGTGAAACACTATTGCCAGTGCTTCTCTATTCAGAGTTTTCAATGGCAGATTGTTTTTGGGGAGTGGGTTGCTGGATACTTCTGCCAAGCCTAGAGCACCTGGTGTTCCCAGGTGGTCTCTTATTCAAGTATTCACCAGACCCAAACCTGTTTAGCTTCTGAGATCTGATGGGATCAGACACTACAATGGCACAGCTTCAGGGAGACAGATTATTAGGCAAATAATAGAGTAAACCAACTATGTCTAAGAGACATGTACACAATCCTCTATCAGCAATGAATACACATTCTCTAGTGAACTGGAAATATTTCCAAGGATAACCATATGTTAGGTCACAAATTAAATTTCAGTATATTTTAAAAGATATATACCATACATATCATCTGACCACAAAGAGATATTAAGAATCTGTGACACAAATATAATTGCACAATTAAAACAATTGTGGAAATTAACACCTATTCAGAAGATTGATGTAACAATAAGAAATAATAAGGGAAATTAGAAAATAATGTGTGAAAAATGAAAATGAAAGCACAAGATACCAAAATTTATAGGGTGCATAAAATTAAGTTTGGGGGGGTCGATTTTAAGCTCTATATGTTTACATAAAAACAAGTATGATTTCAAATAAACAACCTAAAGAATAATTTAAGGAACTAGAAAAAGAACAACCTAAATATAAAGATAGCTGGAGGAAGAAATTATAAAGTTTTAAGGTACATAAATGAAATAGAGAATAGAAAAATAGAAAAAAATCAATGAAACCAAAAGTTGGGTATTAGAAAAGATCAATAAAATTGACAAACTTTTAGCTAGATTAAGAAAAACAGAAATCAGAAATGAAACTGAAACATCATTACCAATTCTGTGGAAATAAAAAGACTATATAAGAGTTGGTTATGGATAACTGTATGACAGAAAATTGGATAATCTAGATGAAATGGAAAATTCCCAGAAACAGAAAATTTACCAAGACTGAATCATGAAGAAATAGAAAACCAAAATACACTTATAACTAACAAGGTGATTGATTATAAAACAAAAGTAATCTCAATAAAAGAAAGCCCTTGACCTGATGGCTTCCTTGCTGAATTCTACTGAACAGTTAAACAATAATATTACACCTTCTCAAACTTCTCCAAGGAACTGAAGAGGAGGAGAACAACTAGTCTATGAAGCCACCATTGTCCTGACGAAGATACCACAAGAAAATTAAAGACAAATTATTCCTCATTAAACACTGATGCAAAAACCTTCAACAAAATATTAGTAAACCAAGCTTAGGAGAATATTAAAAGGATTATATGTCATGAGCAAGTGACACTTATTCCTGGGATGCAAGAATAGTTCTGCACATAAAAATCAAAGTTATATAATATATTACTAGAATAAAGTAGCAAAACACATAAATTCAATTGATAAAGAAAAGTATTTGACAAAATTTAATATCTTTTTATGATAAACAACCTCAACGACTATACATAGAAGAAATATAATGTAACACAATTGTTGTTAGGTGCCATCGAGTCGGTGTCAGACTCATAGCGACCCTACACTTACAACAAACAAAACATTGTTGTAAGTGCTTCTTTGCTATTCATAGGATTTTCAACAGCTGATTGTTTTTTGGGAGTGGGTTGTGGGGTCCTTCTCCCAAGCCTATAGCACCTCATGTTCCCAAACTGTCTCCCTTCCAAGTACTAACCAGCCCTGACCCTGCTTAGCTTCCGAGATCTGAAGTCACAGTGATACAGAGGCAGATGTAACATAATGTAGGTCATATATAAAACCCATTATTAATATTACATTAAATGATGAAAGACTAAAAGGATTTCCCGTAAGATCAAAAACAAGGCAAAGATCCCCATTCCTGCCACATCTATTCCAGATACTACAGAGTCCTCGACAGAGGAGTTAACAAGAAAAGAAAGAAAAGCCATCCAAATTGAAATTAAAGAAGTAAAATTATCTGATTGCAGATGATATGATCTTATACATAGAAAATGCTGCAAAATTCTACAAAATCTTATTAAAACTAGTAAGCAAATTCAGCTAAGTCGTCATATACAAAGTCAATGCATGAAAATCATTTGTATTTCTTTACATTAACTTTTTTTTTTTTTTTTTTTTTTTTGCGGTACTGGGGGCTGAACCCAGGGCCTTGCACTTGGATGCTCTGCATGTGCTGGACCACTGAGTTGCACCCCTAGCCCATTTTTTACTTTTTGAGACAGGGTCTCGCTAAATTACACAGACTGCCTCTGGTTTCGAACTTGCGATCCTCCTGCCTCCACCTCCCAAGCCTCTGTGATTACCGGCATGAGCCACTGCATCTGGCTACATTAACAATTTCTCAGTTTGGTAATAAATTTAAGAAAACAAATCAACTTACTATAGCCTCAAGAAAAATGAAAATTTAGAAATTAACCAGGGGGATGGAGGACTTGTACAATGAAAACTACAAAATATTGCTGAAATAAATTAAAGAAAACTTAAATAAATGGAAACATCTCCTATGTTCATGAATTGGAATACTTAATACTGTTAGGATACCAAGACTTCCCAAAGTGAACTACAAATTCAAAGTAATTACTATGAAAATTCCAACAACACTTTTTGCAGAAATAGAAAATCAGTCTCAGAATACATATGAAATTAAAAGAGAGCCTAAATAGCTATAATAATCTTTTAAAAGAAAAACAAATTTGAAGGACTCAGATCTTGGTTTCAAAAGTTACTGCAAAGCTATAGAAATGAGAAAAATATATATGTAGTATAACATAAAGACACACCTATAGATCAGTAGAATAGAATAAAATGTCCAGAAATAAATCCTCACGTATATTGTCAAATTAAGTGCCAAGATCATCAAATGGGAAAAGACAATGCTTTCAACAATGGAGAAAAAGAATAAAATTATACTCTTACATAATGTTGTTGTTGTTGTTAGGTGCTGTCAAGTCGGTATCCGACTCATAGCGACCCTCATAGGGTTTTCAATGGCTGACTGTTTCAGGATTGCCTTGGGAGTGGATTGCCAGGCTCTTCTCCCATTTTTGCAGTACTGGGAATTGAACTCGGGACCACAGAGACTGCAGCGCAGCGCTCTACCAACTGAGCTAAATTCCAGCCCCTTCTTACATAATATCACATACCAAAAATTAACTCAAAATATAACAAATGTTTAAATGGGAGACCTAGAACTATGAAAGTTTAGGAGAAAAATATGACAAATGCTTCATAATATTGAGTAGCAATGGCTTCTTGAATATAACCCTAAAAACAGAGGCATCAAAAGCAAAAGGACACAAATTGGACTTTACAAAAATTAAAAACTTTTGTTCATCAAAGGGTACTATTAACAAGGTAACATGTGGAATGGGAAGGGTTAGGTTTAGCTCAGCTGACAGACTGCTGCTCTCCACACTGTGAGGCCCTAAGTTTGATCCCTAGTACCACAAAAATTGAGGAAGGACCTGGCAGCCCACTCCCAAAAAAACAATCACCCACTGAAAACCCTATGAAGAGCAGAGAAACACTGATCTAGTGTTGGTGTGTCAGGAATTGTTTCTGTTGTCCCTAGGGACACTTTTGCCCTGGGTTTGACGCCCAGTACTGCCAAAATGGGAGAAGGACCTGACAGTCCACTCCTAAAACAGTCCTGAAAACAACCAGCCATTGAAAACCCTATGAATAACAGAGAAGCACTAACATAGTGATGGGCATAGCACAGTATTAGGGAGTATTTTTTTCTGTTGTACATAGGGTCACTATGAGTCAGACTCGACAGCATCTAACAGCAACAACAACATGGAATGGGAAAAATACTTTCAGATCATATATTTTATAAGAAATTAGTATCACAACATAAAAAGAACCCCTACAACTTGATAGCATGTAACAAAATAACTGTATTAAAAACAGGCAAAGTACTTGAATAGACATTTCTACAAAGAAGATATAATAATGGTAAGTAAGCTCATGAAATGATCTTCAATATTGCTTATCATTAGGGAAGTGAAAATCAACACCATAATGAAGTATCATCTCACAATGATGAAGATGAAGATTCCTACCAAAAAAGCCCTCAAAATAGTAATTCTGGGTGAGGTTGTGGCACAATTGTATCCCACGTGACACTAGTGGGTAGGAATATAAAATGGTATGGCTTCTGTGAAAAGATCATGGTGGTTCCTTAAAAAAAAAAAAGAATCTCCATGTGATCCAATTATTCTGTTTCCGTGTATATACAACAAATAACTGAAAGTAGGCTCTGAGGAGGTATTTTTACAGCCATGATCATAGTCCATTCAGGCTAGTGTAACTAAATGGCATGAACCAAATAGCTAATAAACAACAGAAAATTGCTTCTCAGTGTTCTAGAGTCTTCGAGGTGCAGTATCAAGGCACCAGAAGACCTAGCATCTGTGAATACTCGCTTTCTGTTTCTTTGACAATGCTTTCTTACTGTGTCCTTACATGGTAGAAAGGGCAAGGCAGCACTTTGGAGCTTCTTTTAAAAGGGCACTAAATGGGCCTTAAAAGGGCTTCATCCTGATGGCCTAATCATCTCTCCAAAGCTCCACCTCCTCCTACTATTCTGTTGGTGATTAGGATGGGAGGTAAGAATTTTGGGGACACAAACATTCAGATTAAAGTGTCCATATGTATGGAAGCATCATTTTCAGTAGTTAAAAAGAAAAATAAAGCAAGTGCCCATAGACAGATAAATGGGCAAGTGAAATGTGACATACATATATAGTAAAATTTTATTCAACATTATGAGGGAAGGAACTTCTGACATATACTACAACATGTATCAACTTTGAGGACATTTTGCTCAGTGAAACAAACCAATCATGAAAAGGCATATATTCTATATTTCCACTTAAATGAGGTCCCATAGTCAAAATCGTGGAGACAGAAAATAGAAAGGGAGTATGGGCTGTAGGAAGGGGCAAATAATGAACTTTTGTTTAATGAGAATAGAGTTTCAGTTTTCCAAAATGAAAACAATATGTAGATGGCTAGTGGTTATGGTTGTAGAACAATATGAATTTACTAAAATCATTGATCTATATATTTAAAAATTATAAATTATGTGTCAATAAAATTTTTAAAGCAAAAATACTCATATTTCTTTTAAATATCAATACATAAAAGTAGGCCTGCAGCTGTAGCCGTGTGGCATCAGATCCCCTCAGATCTCGGAAGCTAAGCAGGGTCGGGCTGGTTAGTACTTGGAAGGGAGACTGAATGGGAACACCAGGTGCTAGAGGCTTGGGAGTCGGACCTGGCAACCCACTCCCAAAAATCAATCCTTCATTGAAAACCCTATGAACAGCAGAGAAGCACTGACAATAGTGTTTCACCTGTTGTATGTGGGGTCGCTATGAGTTGGATACTGACTCGATGGCATCTAACAACAACAACAACATAAAAATATACATATGCTTCAATATACAGAAAATGTTTTAAAATAATTCAAATGCATCATTAATTTCATTAACTTATAAAATTAATTCTTACAACACCTGAATTCTATTAAGAACTAGAATAACTACAAAAGTAAGCATTCTTTTTTCTTCGTTGATATATACATTGTAAAAGCATAGTAATTAGCATATCATAAGTTCTCAATAAACATTCAATTTAGTGAATGAAATTATGAGCTAGTAGCATTATAATTAATATATTCAAATAGTTTGGGAATGAAAACAAACTGTGAGTACATTAGTATGAATGTTTCCATCCCTTAAAAGTCTTAATATTTTATATGCTTATAACTCATACTTTATAGAGTATGGTTATTTATACTAACATTTAGTGATTTGATACAATATGGTGTTTTATGGGTACACCTTTCTATTAAAAATTTAATTCCTCATGGACTTGCAGTGCAAATGCTGTAATAGTGTGTTTTGTTTTCACTTACTGTACTCACTTAATAGTTGAGAGTTTCAAATTATGCCTTGGGTAGACCTATGCTGAGTCACCTTTCATCAGGCATGGTCTGGGTCACATTTCTTAATACTACTACCTCTGGTAAGATATGCTGAATCTTTTGCTCGTTTTTAATTTTAAAGTTGTTTTTTATTTTAAAAAGACTTGTAATTCATTGATACTTATTGCAAAAGCAAGAAATAAAAATCCTGAAATCCATAGTTTGTAAATGCTATGGGTTAGGCTTGAGGGTATACTGTTGATTTCCCTTATAATTTAAGAGAGAGAGACTTCCCAGTCAGCAGAACAGGACAGCAGGCTCCAGAGAATTCTCGGTTACATTTCACTCTTTTTCATTTGGTTGGTACTATAGTTTTCTCTGTCAGGATAAGCAAAGAGAAGCATTTGCATTATGCTAATGTGCCTGTATCTGGATAACCATTTGAACAAATTTAATTGCTGCATTAGTCAAAACAGAATACATATTTCAAATTTGACAAAGTGAAGAAAAATAATTGGCTTATTGATGCATTTTTTAAAGAAGCAACATTCTTACCTCTGACATTACACTCTGAAGAAGCAGTTGGGTTATTATTAAAACTGAGTTTAACGAAGATGTGCCAATGATGAGTTCACTGACACTGCATCAGAGCAAAAACAGGCATCTGTATCTAACTTTATGCTGATGATACAGTGGGAAATATGTTTGTTTGAAAAACCATCTGCTATTTTCAAGCATTTATATGCAATTCTATGGTGGGTAGCTTAACTATCATGACTGTAACCTAAAAAGGGGCATACGTTATTAAAAACAGTAAAGCCCCCTCCTGCCCCCAGATATTTGTTAAAGAGCTGATTTTGGTATGCTATTTATTGAAAATGGCATTGGTTGCCTTGAGTGGCTTATTCTCTACAATGTGTGTAGCTCATTAACATATTACACTTTCATCAAGGTCAATATTTTAAACCTGAATTAAAAGTATAACAGGAGAATGAAACTGGCTTATTCTAAAATCCCTCAGGTATATAACAGTGACAGAATGCCTTTTTTTCCTTTGTCTTGAACTTACTTTTCTGTAAAATGAAAGTGCTCATCTCCAAGGTATGTTATGAATCTAAGGTTTTGTGATTTTGTTAACCATCTAGAGTAGTACTGAATAAAAATACAGTTTATTAACTTCTATGGTGGCCATGTTAGCTCTAGATACTGTCATTCATTGTAGAGATTTCTTTGAAGAGGGACTTATACAGTGAGTTACAAAAAATCACTGAGAATTTGATAACCAGTTTGTAAATACACACTCAGTGTCCAATCACAAGTATAGATTATCTGTAAAGTCTGTGTCCATGGCAGGTTCGAGGATTGAATAAGTGGTCCTATTCTTCCTGAGTTAGAGTGTTCCGCCAAGGATCATAGCTGAAATAGAAAATCTGCTTTTAGCATCACTTAGTGTTATAGGAGACTCCCCTTGGCTTCAGCATGCAGTCTCTATTTGCCTGCAGCATTCTCTTCAAAATAGCTCTGGACATAGGTGTTTTATCCAGAGAAGACCTGGCAGCAGACCTCCATCCTATGCTCCCTGCCCCTCTCCTGTAACAGGCATCACAGTTGCCCTGCTTCTGCATGCTGGGGTTTCATGGAAAAAGTAAGCAAGTTATGTTTCCCTTGGAAGCTCACTGCACATAAAAACTTTGCATATCCTTTCATTTAAGCATATATCTGCAAAATATTAGACCTCTTTTTTTTTGGTCAACATATTATCTCCAATTTCCTTCTCAAAATGGAAAATTTCTTTAGTTGTTGTATCAATGTGTTCAATATATGTTTAATATGTTTAGTGAACAGGATTTTTGATTCTAATACCAGCTCTAAGTTTTTAGTAATTATTTTTTCTTAAGATCTTTGTATCTCAGTGTATTGATGATTGAGTGAAGAAACCACTTCACTGCTTTATATTTCAAAATTTGGTTAAGAAATTAGCATTCTGAAATATTTTATTTAGATTGACTTTTTTTGATGCTTGTTATTAGGAAGTGATGAGGGGTATTTTTCTTCCAGCCCTATTGAGAGAGAAGAAGAGGGAGGTAAGTGAAGAAATATGCACTCAAACAGAGAGAGAGAGACAAACAGACAGAGACAGAGACAGAGACAGAAAAACAGAGAACGCTTTCACAATATGGTTCAGAAGTAGAAAGCTTACTCTGATCTCTTTCAATAAAGAGCTAAGCACTATGGTTGTTTTCCTTTGTTATTGTCAATCGTTGTACTTACATATTTTTCATCCTCCCATTCATCCTAGCAAAACAATTTGATATAGCCAATATCATCATCGTCGTCGTCTTCGACGTCGTCGTCGTCATCATCATCATCATCATCAAGAAGCCAGGCACAGTGGTTCATAATTTCAATGACTGAGGAAACTAAGTTAGGAGGATGACATGTTCAAGGACAGAGGTAGCCTGCATAACTTAGTGAGACCCTATCTCAAAATAAAAATAACAAAGGAGTAAAAGATGTAGCCCAATGGTAGAGTACTTGGCCCTGTATATCAGCCCCAGTACTGTGGAGGAATAAAATAAAAAACTATACATATTAAAATTCAAGTATAACCCAGGGTTACTGGAGATATGCAGATCTTGCTGTAGTTAGTTTGTCAAAAATAAGGTCAGTGAGCAAATATTTCACATTCGTGTATGTGTAAGTTCACATGGACACAAAACAGAAAGAGTCAATCAGAGAAAAGACTGAGCTAGAAAATAAATTATCTTACACATAATAATGGACTTTTGGTAAAATAGTGCATTAATTTTCTTTTCATATTTACTAGAAAATCTCAGTCTTTCTATAATATGCATATTCTTTTGCCAATTAGAAAAGATATTTATAATGGAAATGAAAGCACATCTATGACACCCTCAGTTTCATTTTCTACTGTTATGGATACCTAGAATGGGACTGGCTAAATATAGGAATACTGTAATAAACTTGCCTGTTCATTGGTTGAATTTTTATATAACATTATTAAAGTGGCTCACTGTTGGAATATGGATTCATTTTTGGTTAGAACAGAGTATGGCAATAATAAAAGGCATTTCAACTGTGTAACAAGTTAACAACCAATTTTCTTGATGCCGCCAATGATAATGTTCATAAGTTCCAAGTTCATTTTCATGGTATAATACTGTTATTAGAATTAGCATAAATTTGAAATGATGGGTAATTCATATCTATTAGGCAAAAAGTCATTTTCTATTTATGGAATTCTTATTACTGTTGAGTAACTCACAAGTTTTAAATTAGATTTTTTGATTTGCATTAGGTTTAAAGCTGTAAATAGTTTTTTAGAATGTATAATTGAATTGATATTGAGTTTATAGACAAGAGTATCCTATTAAAACACAGAGATTTCTATTAACGTTTGAGCTATGACTTCAGACACTAAGGGAAAACACAAGACAGTTAATATATTGCTGATATACAAAATATTGCTAGGTTATTCCAAGAAGACTCACCAGACGATCATAAAAGAAAGGGAATCAAATAATAGTACAAATAATGTTCCCCTTAGAGTCATATTTTATAGAATAATATGGGTGTAATTGGGTGAGATAAAATAGAGAAATAAGAGTTTTCATATTGACCAATGGAAAAGCTAGTCCACACTTTGCTTGTCAAATAAGAAGATGCTTCCAACTCTTACTTAACATAATAATTGCAGAGGAAAGGAATCAACCATTTGTCCTGCATAAGGCATTATATTGATTGATAAGGTGCAACAGTGATTGAGATATTTTTCTTTCTATTTATCAAGAAAATTCTAATTCACTGATATTTTGAAAATGAGCTTTTGGAAGATTAATATGTGAATACTCTTCACCTTTTGTAGACTGCAGTAATGTATTTTCATAGCTCTGAATCTCCAAGCACATCTGCACAATTGCTTTTTACCCCCACTTACACGGAGTTGAGTCTCAAGTTTTATCTATAGCCAACTTCTCTTTCTGGTATCATGTCATCAATTTCCATGATTTCAAATATTATTCCTATATGAATGATCTTCAAATTGATATCTACATACATGATCCAACTCTCCAACCTATATTTACTCAAATTAATTTCTTGAAATTTGTCCTGGGTGCTGTGATTTTTACTGCTAGTACAAATGGATAAAATGAATTTCCTTACCATCTTCCCTCAAAAACTTTTATTCTTTTCTTGTGTTCCTTCTTTCTATTTATAAACCACTATAGTTTTTCCATATATCTACAGTAATCCTACTCTGGCATACAATCTCATCACATCTCAGAAGGTAAAAAGAGTTGGGCCTGGTTAGTCCTTAGGTAGGAGACTATATGGGAATGTTGACTGATGTAGGCTTGGGAAAAGGAGCTGGCAGCCCAGTCCCAAAACAGTCAGCCATCAAAACTCTTATGAATAGCAGAAAAGCACTGACAATAGTGCCAGGCATGGCAGAGTGTCAGGTAGTGTTTGTTTCTGTTGCACATAGGGTTGTTATGGGTTGGACCTGACTCTATGGCACCTAACAACAACAACTACTTTGAGAAGGCAAATCTTCTGCCATCATTTTGAAAGCCCTATGAATAGCAGAGAAACACTGACATAATGCCAAGCATGGTTCAGTGTCAGGCAGTGTTTTATTCTGCTGCAGATAGGGCTGCTATGAGTCAGACCCAACTCAACAGCACCATGCTCTTGCCACATATTTGGTATACTGGAATTCAAGTTAAGTCATTTCTTTCTTCTTTTACATTTCATCATTTCCAATGTATGTAACTGATATTACTATAATGTACTCTTTTCTCTCCCTGTTTTTTGTGTTTCTAGTGACATATGCCTTTTGTTCCTATAGCTTTAAACATTCAGCACAATCATATTGTGCATCTGTGAGGCTTCTGACTATGACAAGAAATCATACATCACCTTCCTCATGTGTTCCTAATCTGCCTTGGTTTTGACTCAGTGGTGAGCTGTTACCACACTGCATCTTTGGTTGTGAAAATTTTATCCTGCCTCTCTTACTCAAAATCCAAGCTCTTGATCAAGATAATTGGTTTGTAATCTTTCACCTCATGTCTTTGGGTAATGGATGAATTGAGCAAATTTAACTTTTGGGGGATCCCAGATCCATTTTGTTATAGTTATAGATATAACTATATTGTTACCATGTCAGACAGAACAAATAGGGAAAACTAGCATCAAGTCTGTGATTTTTTGGCAAAGTATGTATCTGGTTCAATAGGGGCTCAAAAGAAAGTGTCTTATCAACTGTGTATATCACTATTCAAACCTACTCTTCCCTAGTCATTCCTAACCAAACTGGTTTTAGAAATCTAGATACAATGGTAAGTATTCAATAGAATCTTAAAGGAAGATTTATTTTCCACAAAACTTCATTTTTATATGTAGAACATTCTACCTAGCTATAGTGAATATTAAATAAATTATTGTTGTTGTTGTTGTTGTTAGGTGCCATCGAGATGGTATCCGACTCATAGCGACCCTCATAGGGTTTTCAATGGCTGAGTGCTTCGGGATTGCCTTGGGAGTGGATTGCCAGGCCCTTCTCCCATTTTTGCAGTGACTGGGAATTGAACTCGGGGCCTCAGAGACTGCAGCACAGCGCTCTACCCACTGAGCTAAATCCCAGACCCTAAATAAATTATAGTTATTGTAATTTTCTTGTTGCAATTTTTGCTAAATCATTTAAATAATTATAAAATGAGTTTCATGATTAAGTAAACTGAATTTTTTTTAAAAAAAATCTGTAGATCTTCTCAGAATTTTATATTATGCAATGATCTTTAAGATGAAAGTGAAATATATAGTTTGTCCAATAATGACCTGATCCCAGAACACATTTGTTTTTTCAATAAACGTTGCAAACAGAAAAATAACTTTTAGGAGTGATCATCTTAATGAAATGGGTTTATGGACAACCTAGAAACATGCAGAAATAGATTTGGTTCTGTGGCAACAGGGCATATATGACAATAGATTTATATCATGCTCCCAATTGTCTCTGATCCATATTTCTGTAAATATATGGAAGCTTCACTTTTATTCACTGCAACAAAACCTGCCTTTTTCACAGAATCTGGTTCAAAATAACCACTCAGTAAACAACTGTTGCACATGGATAATTTTCAAGGTTTCCTTCTCCTTTTGCGAACATCTTGGCTCATCCTGTATGACCTTAGCATCCCCATTTGTAAACTAGATGGATTTTCAACATTTTTATCTTTCTGTTATATATTTCTTCAACATTCACCTTATATCATCTGCTGCTTCATAAAGATATAGCCAGAAACAAGACAAAATTCTCTAATTTCAGAAAGACTAATTCAGTCATTGCATTCTTTAGCCACAATATACTATTCTAAAATTTTCAGATTATTTATCTTGTATAGAGTCCATGTACATTTTATTGTATTTACCACCATAATCTTAATAATTTAGATTCCCTTGCCTTTTTGTGCTTTTACCTGCCTGTCTGGCACAATTCCAATCCTGGTGGTACACATCTATCTGTTTTCAGTATGGATGTATGTAAACACTTTTGGAGAAGATTAGTAGTAGAAATTAATAGCACCATAAAGCATTATAAATTAACAGTGGCTTGTCACAGTTGGAATTGCTTTTTAATGTTACCTTGGTCAGTTCATTCTTAAAAATGTGTGAAAATTATTCCAAACCTTCTCAATTATTTTCCAATCTTCCCTACTTCTGCTCTCCATTCTAATTTTCATGAAATAAATATGCCTCCTGGCTTGTAGGAAAAAATAAGTAAGGGGAATATTAAATAGTAACTCCAGTTGTCTTTCCATAAACTTCATGACAATCTTGTATTTTTAGATATTCTACACATCTTCCTTGGTAATACAATGAGGGAAATACTCTGTTTTCTTGCTTGCAGCCATTTTATTTATCTGTGTTTCCTTTGTCTCATCTGCTAAGAAACTAGAACCTATGGATTATATTTGCTCTCTTTTACATATTAAAACTTTTTATAGATCTTCCTATTTAAAATGGTGAAATTACAAATCACAATAAACTATCAACAACAAAATCATAAGTAAAAAAATCAGTCTAGATGCATCAGAAAGAAAACTATTTCTGAACTCAGAAGACCCTGCAGTCACCACTCAATTTCTTTCCCACTTGTTACAATGAAACATCTCAAAAGAACTGCATTACTAATTATCTACATTTATTATATGTTTACTCCTTCTTCAACCTGCTCTGAATTAACTTCTGACCCTATTTTTCACTAAAACACTTCTTGCTAGATCACTAATGACACAATACCCTAAAATCAGAGATTTTTTTTCAAACTTCATCTTTGTTTCTCAGCAGTATTTGACACATTGATAACTCTGAGATCTAGATATAATTCTTCTCTCTCTCTCTTTTTGTGTACCATAACATATGGTATCCTAAATTTTATTCTTTCTCTGCCTGCTACTTTCTGTTCTCTCATGAAATCTGACTCTTCATACCAATGGAAAGTGAGAATCTTAACACACTCTTGCCTCAACTATGCATAAAGCAAACAATTACAAAACATAATGGCTTAAAACAACCACAAAATCTGAATTAGTATAGGCAACTGTCTGACATGGTTCTACATTTCCTAGTTGTCCTCCTTTTTCCCTCCTTTTAACAAGTACTTTAATGGAAAATGAGTGGAAGTAATAATTGTCCTCTTTAGCAGGAATTTTAAGAAGTCATTCGTATTTCTCAATTCTCTCTCCTCCCTCTTGCATGGATATAGGCAACTCCTAAGCTCATAGAAATTGCAGAATCAGAAGAAATAAGAAGCTTGGGTCCTGAATCATCCTGTGCAAAAGGCAATCTTGTTGTTGTTGTTAGGTGCTGTCGAGTCGAGTCCGACTCATAGTGACCCTATGTACAGCAGATCGAAACACTTGCCGATTCTGTGCCAGGCAAACGATCTTATTTATGTTTAAGCCCATTGTTGCACACACTGTGTTAATCCATCTGGTGGACCCTGGGGAGGGTTTTCCTCTTTTGCGTTGACCTGCCACTCTCCCAAACATGATGTCCTTCTCCAGGGATTGATCTCTCCTGACTACATGTCCAAACTATGTAAGACGCAGTTTGGCCATTCTTGCTTCCAAGGAGCACTCTGGTTGTACTTCTTCTAGGACAGATCTGTTGGTTCTTTTGGCAGTCCATGGTATATTCAATAGACGTCTCCAGCACCACAATTCAAAAGCATCAATTCTTTTTCTGTCTCTCTTGTTCAATGTCCAGCAATCTACCCGATCAAAAATAGCTATATTGGATTGTCAGGTAATGGGGAATAAACTTCATTATGTTAAACCACTTGCAACTGGGGACTTGAGTATTTCATATTCTAGCTTATGCAGCCTACTTGACCTAGGATGGTCTAGCTTATGTCAACAGTCTTGTGTTGAGCTAGGTCTCCTTGCCTAACTATGGTCTCTTCCATTAACTTTATTCAGTTCCTTTATTTGTTCAATCACAGGGCCTGGGTATATGATATTCTTTATGCTTCAAATGCTCTCTGATACCTTTATGGAGCTTACTTTCAGGCACTAGTAGCAAATACTGTCAATGGTCCGCCTAAATCTGATTGGATCCCTTTTACCAATCTATGTACGTCTTCAAACATCTTCTGTATGCCTTTGCATGTAAAATCCCACACCTGAAACTTTCTTTAAAGGATCACTCTCTGTCTGCTACTTCTCTCTTTGCCCCAAATTGCACACATGTTCAGATTTTGCCTCCTTTGATGACTTGCTTTTATCATTCATGAGAGAATTTCCTCAATAAATCACATTTACAAAAGTACTCATCTCAATATCTGGACTCTGATGAATCTGTTCTAAAACAGTGTCTCTCAAATTTCTTCTCACATATCAGCTACTCAGGGCAGCCTTTCCTGATGCTCCAGAGAAGACTGCATTCCTTATAATGAATTGCTTTTATGAAAACCATAATTTGCCCATAAGCAATGTTTTGGTTTTTGTGTGCTGCCTGATATGGAGTCAGGCCTCAATAAATGCTGAATGAATAAGTGGAACAAAGAAAGAAGGGAGTAAAAAAGAAGGGATAAAGTTTTCAATAACCATGAGATAAAAAAAGAATCTAACTTTACCAGAAAAATAAATTTAAGTTAGTGTTGGAACACTATCTTTTAATATTTCCTTCTAATTATGGAATCAAATTTTGTTTCAATCAACTCAACAAACTATAGAAAATAATTTTGAGGAAATATTTTAGGTATGTTAATCATTTCAAGTATATATACACATATATATGTATATATGTGTGTATATATTTGATATGTATGTGTGTGTATGTATATATGTGTATATATATACACCTACACACATGTGTGTATATATATATGTATATATATGTATATATATACACACATATACATATATATAAATGTGTGTGTATGTATGTATGTATGGGTATATATATATATATATATATATATATATATATGTAATTTGAGACAGGGTCTCACTTTGTACATGAAGCTGTCCTAAAACTTACATTTATCCTCCTGCCTCAGCCTCCCAAGTGCTGAGATTAGAGGCACGAACCACCATGCACAGACATTTCAAATATTTTGTTACCTACTAATGCCCATTTGAGTTTTTTTCTCTATACATTCAAACTGAGATTTCTTATAAATTATAAATAAGAAGGCACTAAATCATTTTTCTACATAAATATTCTATACTCAATTAGTAGGTATTTGATGAGTTCTATTCTGCCCTAGGCACCTTGTTAGTCATTAAATATAGCCATAATGAGGTGACAAAGACATGCACATTCTTTAGTTTCCTGATGCATTAAATATATCAGTAGTTTGAAAATTTGGGGGATCTGGTTAAGAAGGCAATTTGAAAGCAGCTACACATTGATTAGGGCAGCAAAAAGAGATGGATTGAGTTTCAATGGTCTTTACTCAGAATGAAGAAATACTGGAGAGCAGCTTTGACTGATACCAAACAGACTGTGCAATGACATCAGATGAAAAGCAGGAAATTTAACTATTGGGAAGAAGTGGAACAAGCTGTACACCACTGCAGAGGCACCTTAAAGCAATGGGGAATGTGGGATGGACATTTGTCCACTTGGAGGAGATGGGGCACAGAGCCCAACACACACAAAATAAAAACTCCACCATAAAGCATCAGATGCTAATTTATAGACCAAACTCCTTCAGCTGAGATGATCAGTGGCTTTCATGTGAACGCTCAGCAAGAGGATGTGTGAGGGAGAAGACTGGAGGTAAGGTGGAGCCTGCCACAATGGGAAAATATGGGCACTTGTGCAAGTAATTTGGAGCTCCCTGAAAGGCAGAGCAGACCAGTGAAATTCTAATGCTGATCTCTGAATGAGGGCTGCAGGAACACACAGCCAAACCCAATGGGGAACACTGAGTAAGTAGGCACAGTAATATAAAGAAATGCCAATCTCTCCCCATCAAATAGCCTATGGCAGTTAAGGAACCATGGTCATAAGGTACATGGGGTACATGAGACAGTGCCCATTTATGTAAACACACCCTGAACCTAGCCTTGGGCTACCCTGAGAAGATGGCAGAGACTGTGTACACTGCACTGCAGCACCATCTCCTGGTGGCCATAAGGAGTGCTCCAAATCAGGAGCATTGCCCATTTAGTTAGACAATATGTAAGGTGAGCTACCAACAACTCTGGGGGCTACTGAGTGTATTCCAACAACTTGAAGCCCCTAGGAGGTTCATCTTCTGTGAGGGCATTGTGCAACAGGCCAGGAAGGAGCCTGGGTAAATGTGCCTGTGCTGTGTAGCAAAACCCAAAATCCCACAGTGAAGACTATGGACAACAGAAGCCCAGCTATTTAGTCTGTAATTATCTTGTTGTTGTCTACCCTAAAACACACTACTATATGAGCCTTGACAGCACACAACATTGGAAGGAGTGGCCACTGAGGGTGCTGCAAGTTGGGGCCCAGTGGGGATCCTAACAGTTTGTGGGTCAGAGGGACCAGAACAGGATTTCCTCACAAGTGGCTAGAAGGATTTTTGAGGACACACCCTGCAGCAGTAGCCCTGTGGCATCCGATCCTGTCAGATCTCGGAAGCTAAGCAGGGTTGGGCCTGGTTAGTACCTGGATGGGAGACCGCCTGGGAACACCAGAAGCTGTAGGCCTGGGAGAAGGACATGGCAACCCCCTTCCAAAAATCAATCTGCCATTGAAAACCCTATGAACAGCAGAGAAGCACTGACAATAGTGTTTCCCCTGTTGTACAGAGGGTCGCTATGAGTCGGATACCGACTCGACGGCACCTAACAACAACAACAACATCCTTTCTAAGAACTGAGCTTCAATGGAGGAAGGAAGTAAGGTCTATGAAAGCTCTTTTTCAACATCCAGAGAATAGCCAGAAGTTATAAGGAACTGAGTGTCTGTTACATAGTCTGAATTAACAGTTGAGATGTAGTTAAACTAGATTTTCTATTCTTTTTTATCCCCTTCCCCAGTTTTGTACATCTGTGGCTATATGGAACTGGTTACTGGCTTTAGTTTCTTTTTAGCTTTCCCCCATAAAATGTTGCTTCTCCCTCTACTTCCAGGGACTTCAAAACCTTTCTCCACTAACCTCACTAAATATAATTTTCTGTTTAGGTTACCCTAGTCAATTAATAACTCCCAAATTTGTTCATCAAAGCCAAAATAGGACTTTTCCCACCCTTTCATTTGCTAGACCTGGAAAGTTCACATAAACATATATATATATATATATATATATATATGTATATATATATATATATATATATATATGTCTATATATAATATAGGGGCTGGGATTTAGCTCAGTGGGTAGAGCGCTGCGCTGCAGTCTCTGAGGCCCCGAGTTCAATTCCCAGCACCGCAAAAATGGGAGAAGGGCCTGGCAATCCACTCCCAAGGCAATCCCAAAGCACTCAGCCATTGAAAACCCTATGAGGGTTGCTATGAGTCGGATACCGACTCGACGGTACCTAACCTATATATAATATATGGGGCTGGGATTTAGCTCAGTTGGTAGAGCACCACTCTGCAGTCTCTGAGGTCCCGAGTTTGGTTCCCAGCATTGCAAAAAATGGGACAAGGACATGGCAGTTCACTCCCAAGGCAATCCCGAAACAATCAGCCATTGAAAATCCTAGGAGGGTCGCTATGAGTCGGACACGTCTTGGCGACACTTAACAACAACATCAACATATAATATACATGGAATAGGCATCTCTTTAAAGAATGCCAGGCCTCAAACAAGATTCATCAAAATTATAAAAGCAGCAGTGGATGGCTCTATCACTCTAGCAGTAGAAATCTTTGTACCCTCTGAGTTAAATCAGAGTCCAAGATCCAAAAGAAAGCATTATACCAAGGGAACTCCCAGGCATGTATGGCAGTAATATACAGAGCAAACAAAGGGAAAGTTTCAACATGAAGCCATATGATAACCAGATTAAAGAGGATGCCCTGAAGGACCAAAACCCTTCAATAGTGGATTTTATTGTGACTA
This sequence comes from Pedetes capensis, assembly GCA_007922755.1. NCBI lineage: Eukaryota > Metazoa > Chordata > Mammalia > Rodentia > Pedetidae > Pedetes > Pedetes capensis. The sequence goes on along the minus strand of VMDO01003991.1, from coordinate 23,545 downwards.
CATATTAAATATGCAAAAAAGAATGTTCAAGTCTGCTTATAAATGTGTTGAAAGACCTCAAAACACCAAAACCAAACAGATGAGAGCAATTGAAACAGTGGAATAAAGGATCTAACCCAGAATAAAATTTCAGCAAAGAAATTGAAATCCTGAAGAAGAATCAAACAGAAATTCTAGAATTACAAAACACAGTAAACCAACTCAAAAATAACAGTAGAATCTTCAGCATCCAGATTGCATCAAGCTGAAAATAGGATTTCTGATACTGAAGGAAAAGTTTTCAGATGCTGAGAAAGATAGAAAAATTAGGCACTATCATCAATACTTCTAAGAGGTCTTTGATAAAATGAGAAGAAGCAATCTACGCATGCAGGGAGTTCACAAAGTAGCTGAAACAGACATTAGGATCATAAGAAATCTTATCAATGAAATACTAGCTGAAAATGTCCCAAGCCTAATGGAAGAAATACACCCAAACCATAGCAGCATCCAAGACTCCAAATAGAGTAGACCAGAACAGATCCTCTCCATGATACAATTTAACTGGAACATAAATATTGAGAGCAAAGAAGCTATTTTAAAAGCTACATGCAAGAAACACTGACTCATTTACAAAGGCAAGCTCATCAGAATAAAAACTGACTTCTCAATAATAACTCTAAGGGTGAGGCAAGCATAGCCAGACATTATTAAAGTCTTAAAAGAAAATAACTACTAACAAAGATAACTTTACCCAGCAAAGCTATCTTTTAAAATAGATGAAGAGTTCAAGACATTCCATGATATTGACAAGTTTAAGTGATTTGTGACCACTAAGCCAGCATTGCAGAGGATTCTTAAAGAAATAACAGATACAGAAGAAGCAAGACAAGCCCAGATGCAAGACCAAAGAAATTAAGAAAAGACATGAGAATTCATGAAGACAACAAGCTAAATATTAACCAAAGAAATGAAATAAATATCAAAATGATGCAGAATACTAAGCTCCTCTCAATATTTACTCTAAACAAAAGTGGCCTTAAGTCACCATTCAAAACATACCAACTGGCCAAATGGATTTAAAAAAAAAACCTTGATTTGTGGGATTCAAGAGACTCATCTCACCCACAAAGACAATGAGAGTCTGAATATTAAAGGTTGGAAAATAGTATACCAAGTATTTGGAAACAAACAAACAAACAAAAAAGTGCAGGGATAGCTATATTAATTTCTAACAAGTTAGGCTTCAATTCCAAAATAATCAGAAGAGACAAAGATGGTCACTATATATTAGTAAAAGGAACAGTTTACCAGGAAGATATAATGCTAATTTATATTTATTCACCAAATATAGGAGCACCTAACTTCATAAAACAAACCTTATTGGCAACAAAGGGACACATTGGGTCTGGACACAGTAATTATGGTAGACTTAAATATCTCTACTCTCATCAAGAGATAGGTCATCAAAGCAAAAGTTAGAAGAGAAAATGTGGACTTAAACAACACCATAGGTCAACTGGAAATAACAGATATTTACCAAATGTTCCATCCATCAGATACAGAATACAAATTTTTCTCAGAACCACATGGAGCTTTTTCTAAAATAAACTATATTTTAATACACAAGAATGGCCTCAACAAATTCAAAAAAAAAGGAAATCATCCCCTGTACCTTATTAGATCAGAATGGAATAAAACTAAAACTTAAAAGCAAGAACAACTTCAGAAACTTCACAAATTCATGAAAACTAAATAATACATTTTCGAATGATCAATGGGTCATTGAAGAAATAAGAAAGGAAATTAAAAAATTCCTGCAATTAAATCAGGATGAAAACACATTCTACCAAAATATATGGGGCACAGCAAAGACATTTCAAAGAGGGAAGTTCATAGTCATGAACGCCTTCATCAAAAAGTTAGAGAAGGCCCAATTAAATAATTTGATGACCAACCTTAAGGCATTTGAAAGCCAACTACCAGCCAAACACAAATTGGGCAGAAAGAAATTATTAAGGACAAGGCAGAAATTAACAAAATTGAGACTAAAAGGACAATATAAAAAATTAATAAAACCAAGAGCTGGTTCTTTGAAAATATAACAAAATTGACACTTACTTAGCCAGACTCATCAAACGCAAGATAGAAAAGGCCCAAATAAGGAAAAAAAAAGAAATGACCAGGGGGATATAATAACAGATACCAATGTAATTCAAAGGTCATCAGAGACTACTTTTAGAAATTTTACTGTTCCCAAAATGAAAATATAGTAGAAATAGATAAATTATTTAACACGTATGTCTTACCAAAACTAAAAGCTGAGAACATAAGCAAATTTAACAGACCTGTTTCAAACACTGAGAAAGAGGCAGTAGAAAACAAAAACAAAACAAAACAAAAAAACACCCCTAACAAAGAAAATACCAAGTCCTGATGGGTTCACAATTGCATTCTATCAAACCATTAAAGAAGGATTAATATGTGTTCTTCTAAAATTATTTCATAAAATAGAAAAGGAAAGTACACTTCCAAATTCATTCTACAAAAACAGTACCAACCTGATACCAAAACCATTTAAGTACTCTACAAAGAAAGAGAACTATAGACCAATTCCCTAATGAACATTGATGCAAAAATCTTCTATAAATTCTGGCAAAAAAATCAGCAATACATAGAAAAGATCCTACAACAAGACCAGATGGGCTTCCTTCAATAAATTCAAGGATAGTTCAGTATACATTAACTCAAATAATGTAATTCAACATATCAAGAGACTTGCAGACAGAAATCATATGATCATCTTAATGGATGCTGAGAATGCCTTTGACAAAATTCAATATACCTTCATGAAAAAAGTCATGAAGAAGTTAGATATAGAAAGAAATAATTTCAATATCTGTGGCAAAGCTGTGGCCAACATTGTATTAAATGGGGAAAAAATTGTAAGAATTCTCTCTAAGATCAGGAACAAGACAAGGATGTCCACTCTGTTTTCTCTCATTCAATATTGTGATTGAAGACCTAGCCAGAGCCATCAGACAAGAGAAAGAAATTGAAGGAATACAAGTAGGGAAAGAAAAGGTCAAATTACCCTTATTGGCAGATGATATGATCCTATACCTAAAGACTGAAGTCCAGACAACAGTTCCATTAACAATAGCCCACCAAAAATTAAATATTTGAAATCAATCTAACCAAAGATATTAAAGGTCCTTATAATGCAAACTTCAGAACATTAAAGAAAGAAATAGCAGAAGAAATTAGAATATGGAAGGACTACTCTTGATCATGGATTGGAAGAATTAATATTGTGAAAATGGCTTTCCTACCCAAAGCAACTCACAGATTTAATGTAATCCCCATCAAAATTCCAATGTTATACCTGATCTTTGACAAAGGGGCTAAGAGTGTACATTTGAGAAAAGATAGCTTCTTCAACAAATGGTACTGAGAAAATTGGATATCCACTTGCAGAAGAATGAAAATAGACCCTTATCTATCAATCTTTAAAAGAGGCAACTCAAAATGGATCAGAGAACTCAACATAAAACTGAAAATTTTAAAACTACTAGAAGAAAAGTTAGAGAACACACTCCAACATATAGGCACAGAAAAGTACTTCCTTAACAAGACTCCAATTACCCAGGAAACTGGACCAAGAATCAACAAATGGGACTACATAAAACTAAAAAACTTTTATTCAGCAAAAGAAAAAGTTAACAGAGTAAAGGGAGAGCCCACAAAATGGGAGAAAAATCTTTGCATACTACTCATCTGACAGAGGATTAATTTCTAAAATACACAAAGAACTTAAGAAATCAGACACCAAAATAACAAATAGCCCAATAAATAAGTGGGCAATGGAACTGAATACACCATTCTGAGAAAAAGAAATACAAATGGCCAATAAAAATGAAAATATGATCAATATCTCTAGCCATTAGAGAAACCAAAACAGCAGTGAGATTCTATCTCACTCCAGTAAGAATGGCCAAGATTAACAAAACAAAAAATAACAATTGCTGGTGAGGATGCAGACAAAAAGAATACTTTGCACTGCTAATGGGACTGTAAATTAATTCAGCCACTTTGGAAATTAATATGGAGGTACCTTAGAAAACTAAGAATAGAATTGCCACATGATCCAGCTATAGCACTCCTGTCTCAATATACCCAAAGGAAGATAAGTTATCATATCAAAAGAACACCTGCACTTCCAAATTTAATACAGAACTCTTCACAATTGCAAAGATAGGGAATCAACAAGGATATCCATCAACAGAGGAGTGGATTGAAAAATTGTGGTATATGTACACAATGGAATACTACTCAGCATTAAATAATAATGAAATTACATCATTTGGAGCAAAATGGATGGAACTGGAGAACAATATTTTAAGAAAATTATTCCAGGCTCAAAAAGAGAAATACAATATATTCTCACTCATATATGGGAGCTAAATCTAACTTAAAGAAAAAAATTGTACATATTTAGGTATATGAAAATGAACAATAATACCTAAGAATGGAAATTAAAAGCAGATCAGAATGGAGGGAGGAGGGAATCAGCAGGTATGGATGGAGTTTGGGGAAACAGGAAGAAGGAAAGGGAGAGGAAACAACGTAGAAGGGTAAAGAGGGAAAGGAAAAACTCAAAATATAGGATGCAATTGTATGAATCCATGAAAAATGTTGGGAAGAAAAAAGTCAATGTGAATATAACCCATAACTGCATATGATTTTCATTAAATATTAATTAAAATTTCTACTTTTTTCTTTTCTTCTCAAAAATGAAAATTTATATGAATACTTATGTATAATTGTACTAAATTTTTCATACATAGTGATTATGTAAATATTTATACTCTTCATAAATACGTTTCCTCTAATGTTTTCCTGCCTGCAACCATAGCACTGTAGTAACCAATCTCATCAGATCTCAGAAGCTAAGCAGGGTCAGCCTGGTTAGCACTTGGATGGGAGACCACCTGGGAACACCAGATACTGTAGGCTTGGGACAAGGACCCAGGCCCACTCCCAAAAATCAATCTGCCATTGAGAATCCTATGAAATAGCAGAGAAGCACTGACAACATTGTTTCGCCTATTATACATATGGCCTCCATGAATTGGATGCCAACTACAAGGCACCTAACAACAACAATGTTTTCCTAATCCTGATTGGGGTGATAGGTATACTTTCTAATTTTCCATTTTGCTATTTTTGTGCTCCTGGCCTTTGGCAGGGCATCTTCTAAGAATTGCTCATTACAAATGGAAATGTATATGGGTCAGTTTAGACTCTTAACCTCCTGAGATGCTGTGTTGGGAAGAAGAAATAAAAGATTAGGAAGATATTGTGCTGGGCATGGTGGCACATGCCTGTAATCCCCGTGGCTTGGGAGGCAGAGGCAGGAGGATCTCAAGTTTGAGACCAGAGGCAGTCTGCATAACTTAGCAAGACCCTGCCTCAAAAAGTAAAAGAATGGGCTGAAGGTGCAGCTCAGTGTTCCAATACTTGCAGAGCATGCAAGCACAGGGCCCTGGGTTCAATCCACAGTACAAAAAAAAAAAAAAAGAAGAAGATATTTATGCTTGTACATATGTTCCTTTAGGGAATAGCTGAGACTCCTGATATAAAGCAAAGCAGAAATATTTTGGAGGCAAGCACTCACCTGTAGACCTGGAAGAGACACCTGAGAATGTAAAGGCAGTGTGAGGCCAGGAGAGTTTGATTGGACTTTGCAAAGCTGGAGCCAAAGGATTGGGTTGTCCAAGATTTTGCATAATTTGCAAGTATTAAGGCAGCCTGACTGAGCAGCAGAAATGCAAGCTAAAGAGCAGAACTTGCCTGAGGTGATCTGAAGCAGCTGAGCAAGGAAATCTGCTGTGACTGGAGACTGCAATGTGGGGAATCCACCTGTGAATAATCAATTTTTGGCTGATGACTGTATATGCCTCTGGGTATTTTTGAAATACTCATTCTTACCAGGATTGGGTCAGATAATAAATAGTCATCCGGCAATCTGCTGTATTTCTAAAAAATGATATTTATTAAGCAGAATTACATGCAGTTTTAAACTTGGCAATTCAAACTCATTTGTTACTTATTTGTAATTATTCCAGATCATTTTTTTTCACCAAGACAATGCATTATTATATTGTAGTCATTCATATTAATAATGATCACCATGTGAAGCTACAGAATAATCTTGCATGGTATTACAATGTCAACAACTGCCAATTTTTAGGTGAAATGATTTGGTTTATGGAGATTACTATTCCTTAGGGTTTTGTATCTATTTATTGAATATAGAAAGTAAACTTGCCAAAGTTATCCAAATGGAGTTTTTAAAAGTTTCCCTTTTCATTCTTCATGATTTACTAAATGTATTTTAAATAAGAAAAGGCATTCTTCTATGTCCAAGGATGTGGGACATTAAAGAGATCATGTCTATTTTGGAACTATCTACAAAATTTGCCACAGTATTATATAGGTAAGGACAAGAAGACTTATTTCATTTTAATTTATGTTTGCTTAGAATAATATATACTGAAATGGGTTCTATCCTGAAAGGGAAAAAACCTTGAACAACTCTTAAGTATTCAAACTAATAAGTGGATATAAAGCAGCAGGAACTGGTCTACATATACAGATGATCATTCTTTTTTGTTGCTGCATGAACTTCAGTGTAATGCAAAACTACCAGCAGTAAAATAACTTTTGGAAGATCACGTGAAAACCATAGATATTTGTTTAAATTCTCTGGTGTAGGTCAAGAAAACTGTGGTCAGAGTTGTCTAAAATTGATTTTGACTTATTTTTGCCTTCTTTTGGTGTAATAGTAGAAGCAGTTGAGAAGGAGTAGATGATGATGTACTTTGAATATCTGGAAAATTACTTAAAAGGGGATGTCAATAAAGGCTAGAAAACCCAAAAAGCAGAAGAAGAGAGCATCCTGAAAGAAAGCATATGGAGGAGAGTCCATATTCAGGAATTTGACTCTACATTTATCTCCTCTTGTGATATTTCTGGCAGTAAGTATGTATTATCTGTAGACTTATGACTACGTTTAGTGAATAATAAGACTATAACTGAAAATTTCAAATTATGGCATATCATTTTAATTGTTATTTAAACAAATGCATTTATGAATTATAGTTAAATATGATTTCATCATAAATAATATATGACTGAGGCCCATTTTGGAAAAATTAAGAAGAGAAAACAAGATAGCCAAACAAAAATTATTTCTGTAGGGAAACTAAAAGGAAATAAATTATGAAGCATACTATCCAAACTTTGGAATTGAGGCATTTTCTGGTTCGCAATTTCAAGAAGCATGAATCAAGGGGATCATATAATAGTTTTACAGACACTCTTTTCTGCTGTTAAATTATTATCATTGAACTTTTCTAAATTAGAAAGCAATGTCCTATAAACTGTCTAATTTGAACTTCTAAACAATATTATCAAAAAAGCCTCATTGGCCTGATTTCATAAGTTGAAACATTAAGATTTAAATGTTAAGGGCTTTTCAAGGATAATAATAAACATCTGAGTGAAAACTATTGATGAAAGAAATTGAAGAGGACACAGCAAAGTGGAAAGACATTCCATATTCATGGATTGGAAAAATCCATCTTAAAACATCAACAAGAGTGCTAAGGACCTGCGTTTGAGAAAGGACGTCTGTTCAATAAATTGTTGCTGTTGTTATAAGTGCCATTGAATCAGGTCGAACTCATAGTGACCCTCTGTACAATAGAACAAAACATTCCTCAACATTGTGCTATGCCCAGTACTATGTTAGTGCTTCTCTGCTTTATATAGATTTTTTGATGGCTGATTGTTTTGGGATTGCTTGGGGAGTGGACTGCCAGGTCTTTCTCTCATTTTTGCAGTACTAGGGATCAAACTCAGGGTCTCAGAGCATGCAGAGCATGCACTCTACCAACTCAGCTAAACCCCAGACCCATTCAATAAATGATGCAGGGAAAATTTGGAAACCACATGATGAAGAATCGTCTCTTACATATCTCTCACCAATTTTATGAAAATAAGCTCAAAGGGGATGAAAGATTTAAATGCAATATCTGAAATACTCGAAGAAAGTATAGGTAAAACAATTCAGGACAAGGATATTTTATACAGAGCCCCGAAAGCATATAAAACAAATAGTGAAGAAAGAAAAATAAGGTTATAAGTAAATCAAATAAAAAACTAAATAATCAATAGAATGAAGAGGCCACCTACAGAACATGAGAAAGTATTTGCAAATTATACATGTGACAAAGGATTGGTATCCATAATATATGTTGTTGTTGTTCAATATAAAAGAAAAACACACCCGATTGAAAAATGGACAATAGACTTAAATATTTCTAAAAGGTATATGAAAAAATGCACAGTATCACTAATCATCAAAGAAATGCAAATCAAAACCATAATGAAATATCATCTGGCTCTAGTAAGAATGACTACTATCAAAAAGATGAAAAATAGTAACCATAGGCAAAGATATGAGAAAAGAGAACCTTTGCTTGCTATTGGTGGTAATGGAACTTCGTATAGCCATTATGGCAAATAATATGGATATTACTCACAAAATTTAAAATATAACACCCATGTAATCTCACAATCCCATTAATGGGTCTATATTTGTATATCTGAAGGAAATGAAAATTAGTGTGTTGAAGAAAAGTCTATATCCTATGTTTAACATAGTATTCGTAAAAGCCAAGAAATGGAAACAACTGTCCATCAACTGATGAATTGGATAAAGAAAATGTGGTCCATACACACAATTTATTTAGCCATAAAATGCATGCTTCCTGTCATTTGTGCCAACATGAGTGAGATGGGAGATTAATACATTGACTGATATAAGTGAGGCACAGAAAGACAAGCACCATATGATTTCACTCATGAGTAGAATCTGAAAAGTTGTCCTCACAGAATTTGAGAGTATAATGGTGGTGACCAGAGGCTGGAGAAAGTAACAGAGGGAGGATGCGTTAAGGTGGATAGGAGTAAGAGGTTCTGGTATGCTATTGCCCAGTAGGGTGACCTTAGGCAATAATGCTATTGTTGTTGTTAGGTGCCATCAGGTCAGGTCCAACTCATAGTGACCCTCATAGGGTTTTCAATGGCTGATCATTTCGGATTGCTTTGGGAGTGGATTGCCACATTCCTCTCCTGCTTTTGAGGTGCTGGGGATGGAACCTGGGTCCTCAGAGAGTGTGGAGCAGCATTCTACCAACTGAGCTAAACCCCAGCCATAGACAACAATAATCTACTGTATATTTCACAAAGCTAGTAGAAGGGATTTTGAAAATTGTCATCATAAAGAAATGATAAATGTTTGAGATATGCTTAACCTGAATTAAACATTGTGCATGTATGTATGTATCAAAACATAACATGGTACCATATTAAAATGTACACTTTTTGTTTATATTTATTAGTTTAAAATAAATTTTAAAAAAGTAGTCGAAGCAAGATATTTGTGTGTATGTGTGTGTGTAAGAGGTCTTTTTTTAATCTAGAAATGATTTGATGTGTTTGTATATTATAACTTATTATAATACATAAAATAAATTTTCATGATTTTTTCTTCCACTTTTTATAAAGAAAAGAAAATAATCATTTCAAAATAAATCCAAACACAATAAAGAGTTCATATTTATATACTGTATACAAGGTATCTGCCTTGGTGAAGTCTTTGGTTCATTATATTATTGTTAGATCTTTTTCCTAAATAACAGCATATCGTTGTTAGCCTAATATTTCAGAATCTTTCTTTCAAAGACTTTGACGCGTATGTCAATGTACATGCACACTCATATGCCTATGTACTTCTCTTGGATAAAAGTTAGCAATAACATCAATAGCAGTAGTAAAAATGCTGTTATTGCACTCCTACAATGTGCAAAACATTCTGTACTTAATCTCATTCAATCATAATAACTACAGAGCCAGCCATTATCCTTATAATGTAGGCAACAAATCTAAGGTTAAGAGAGGTAGAGCCACTTGTTAAAGCCAGAAGTATAAATCCAGTATACAAAATAAATCAAAGAGATTCTATAACAAAAATGTAGAATTATTTATTGACCGACATACCTCTTGTCCTAAAACGTTTATTAGCAAGTGTGCAGTATATAGTAAATGTTGTTGTTTAAAAGGTGATGCTGCTAGGTGCAGTGGTTCATGCCTGTAATCCCAGGCAGTGAAGAGGCTGAGGCAGGAAGATGGAAAGTTTGAGATCAGAGGCAGCCTGTACAACTTAGTGAGACCCTGTTTCCAGATAAAAGTGAAAAATAAAAAATGGAGCTAAGAGTGCAGTTCAGTGGTATAGCACTTGCAAAGTATGCTTGAGGGCCTGGATTTAGCCCTGCAGTAATTTCCCTTCGCCAAAAAGTGATGGTTTGTCACTGATACAAAAATATTCAGTATTTTTTTAACCAATTAACAGGTTGGCAGATGACAGAGGCTAGTAAGGGGAGAATGTAGTATACTATGCCTTTTTTCAAGCCACTAACAAGTCTTCTAAAGGTCAAATAATGAAGTAGAACATAGTAATTCTAAAACAGACTTTGGAGCCATAAGAATCACATAAAATTCACAATAAGAAAACAAGTTTTCAGCAAAAAGGGAAATATTTCACTGCTTTCTTTACAAATCCATGAACATACCACCATGTCAAAGAGTAGGAGAATTGAGGATTATACCAAATAGGCGTACCTACATCTGTGTCACTGGAAATAGACCTACTCTGCCTCCATCACCAGCCTATCAAACTTTTTCTATTTCCTGACTGTTTTTTGAGCCTTTCCCCATTTTCATTTAATACTTTACCTTCTTATGTCACATTGAGCTTTTCTAGAGCAATCATTAATATGGCTGAGGATTGGGTAGTGTTTCTATTATCTCCACCTTTATTTCTGTATTTTCTGGGATACTTTAAATATTCACATGGCCTTGTTGTTGTTATTAGATGCTGTCAAATCAGTTCTGACTCATAGCAACCCTGATAGGACTAAGAAATCACAACCTACTTCTTGAAGTTCTTCATATTGCTAGATGCATTTCTTTTCAGTACTGGAGGTTGAGACCAAGGCTTCACATGCTAGGTAAATGCTCCACCACTAAGCCTCACCCCTGGCCCCTTTTTATTTTGAGATAGGATTTTACTAAATTGTGTGGGATGCCTCTGGCCTCAAACTCATAATCCTCCTACCTCCACCTCCCAGTTTTCTGGGATAACAGGCTTGAGCCAAGGTGCCTGGTTTAGGATGCACTTTCTGCAGAAGATTAAATACTTGTTCTCATTCAACAGTCAGTGTTACGGGTTTCTAGTGCTGCTTCAGCTTTCAGAGTTGTCCACTGTTTCTTTAAATCTGCTTGATTCACTCACACTCATAGTTTCATCCATAAATCAAATTTGTACTCTCAAATATTATATTTTTCTTACATTTTCTTGGTGGTTTCAGTGTATCCCATATTGTTTTGGCTCTTTCTTATAATTTTAATAGGAACATTTAATTTCCTTTCTTTTTCGTGATAATCCTTGAATACTCTCTTCATTATTGAAATAGTTGATAAAATGATTTGTGGAAAGCTTTTATTTGTGAGGGAGGATTTTCCAGCTCCCATTCTATACAGGCTCTTCTTGTAGAGCAATCCCTTCATCCCTAAAGAATATACTTGGGGATGAGTAAGGTCTATAGAGGGGGCTGGGATTTAGCTCAGTTGGTAGAGTGCTGCGCCTCAGTCTCTGAGGTCCCGAGTTCAATTTCCAGCACCGCAAAAATGGGAGAAGGACCTGGCAATCCACTCCCAAGGCAATCCTGAAACAGTCTGCCATTGAAAACCCTAGGAGGGTCCCTATGAGTCGGATACTGACGACAGCACCTAACAACAACAACAACAACAACAACAAGGTCTATAGAAGTTGATGTTGACTGAAAGACTAGGCATGAGAGAGAAAGAAAATAATTTAAGGACTAAAAGAAGGCAAGGGGCTGGGATTTAGCTCAGTGGGTAGAGTGCTGCACTGCAGTCTCTGAGGTCCTGAGTTCAATTCCCGGCACCACAAAAATGGGAGAAGGACCTGGCAATCCACTCCCAAGGCAATCCCGAAACAGTCAGCCATTGAAAACCCTAGGAGGGTTGCTATGAGTCAGATACTGACTTGACGGCACCTAACAACAACAACAACAAAAGAAGGCAAAGGAACAAAACATAAGGATGAGAAATAGGAAGGATTGCTGATATATAGAAGAGAGAAGGAGAACAGAGGAAAAATAGCCCAAATGGATTGAGAACTGTTTTGTAGGTATTACCCCAAATTGTTTCCAATGCTGTACTATCCTTGAGCTATACTTTCATTCTTTCAATCATCAGATCTTTTGTTTTTGACCTTTTGGATAAGTAGCTAGTACAGATCCTCATTTTTCTTTATCATTTTTCCTGGCCTAACATTATCCTCATCTCTCTTTGTATTTGACTGCACTTGACACAAGACACCCGAGCTTCTTAAAATCTTCATTTGTCATTGAGTTCTAGCAGCTGCATCTTGGATCCATCAGCATGTCAAGATGTCAGGTGTGGAAACCGGTGCGTGGGTATTGCTTGTGGCAGTTTTGATCATTGTAGAAAGATATGAACATACTCCAGCCAGTGTACTTTGCCATTAGTACTATTTTGCAGCAGTAATTATATAACACTTCCATGCAGTATTGTATTGTGGAGAATAGAATTGGAGATTAAAACATACAGTGATATTTTTGCATTTTTATACTTTATAGGAAAAATGAATACATTGTTAGATATTTATCTACTTGTTACTCAGAGAGATTGGAGGCACTCACCAGTTTTCATTATTTGGGAAATTTTGTCTGTTACTATGGAATAGAAATATATATATATATATATATATATATATATATATATATATATATATTTGTGGGATCTAATAATCTAGGTTATGTTTCTCCTTATCTAGAAATTAGATTCTTATATATTTTCAAACCTGTACTTAATGTTAGCCTGAAATTTGTTTGAAAGTCAATTATCTAAGATTTGCATGTTACAATGGTGCTCAATGACAAAAGACTTTGAAAATCTTATATAATCTGAAATTTGAGTGTTTTAGATGCCATCTGCCTTGACCCCTGCCACCTTCATGGGCAACCAGGAGCTTCAGGGCACTAAAGAAATTAGGGCATTATTTTGTTACCAAAGGAGCTTGGAAAACTGAGGTAGACATTTTCTTTCGTTTAAGGCAGAAGGTGTTATATATCCCTATTTTTAAATTTTGATGCCTGAAGTCTTAGTACTTGCCACCACAACACCAGTGTCTAGGGTCTTATGAAGTCTTCCCCTATATGACTCTTGTTATCGAGCATTCATTCTAAGACTCTGGCTCTTAGATTGGTTTCCTTAGTTTCATAGAGGAGGAAAGTTCCAGCTAATCCTGGCAAGGTTACACTTTGTATCCTATCCTGGAACTCTAAAGCTTCCACTTCTCTAGGTATGATGATATCAGAGGCAGAATATTTTCTTAAAAATTTTCAAGTGTCAGAATTATTAGATGTGAATAAAATTGATTTTTAAGCTATGTTCAACAATATGCTCCATCTTTGAGGAAATTGGAACTGACAGATTCATACTGATAAATAGTCTAAAATCAAAGATTTCATTGATGAAGACAAAATGGTACAGGAGAGAACCAATCATCAGCCAAACTCTAAGATCAAGATGTCTGTTTTTGGTCTGGATGATCAAGATTTGTATCACTAAACAAACAATTTTATGATTCATTACCTCACACATCACAGGAATTTATAGTAAATCACAAATATTTTGCACTGTAGTTTAAGAAAAGGGGAATAAATTAGCAAGTAACTAAAATGTCATGTTTTAGCTGCCATTTACAATCTGGTTATTTGCCATGTTTGAAATGTCTATACATAAATTTTTGTTAATCTACTTCTATACAGTCAAAACATTTGGATCTTTACAGAAATTCTGTGGAAAATAATTAAAGAATAATATTTGAGCTAAAAATAAGATTTTTCTTTTTCTCATCAAAAGTAGTATTTACTGGCCTCATGTATTTCATGAGTCAATATTGATCTACAATATTCTCTGTCACTCTCTCATGCTCTCTCACTCTCTGTGTG
>VMDO01003990.1:70471-133041 GCA_007922755.1 Pedetes capensis | reverse complement strand
AGCACTTAAAGGGGTAGAGCCTTGCTCTATAGGGGCTGCCTGCTCCTTGCTCTCCATAAGGGGAGCACCCCAATAAACCTTCCCTGTCCTTTTCCAACCACCTGAAGGTCTCCCGAGGTCCTTCTTTCCGACACCGGTCACGTGTTTATGTTGTGGGTTTGGCCCTAACTTTAGCCGGGCTAGAGCCAAAACCCCAACAGAGGAAATCAGTGAAGACCAGTCAAATGAGAACAAGTGAACTCTATTTAGAGTTTGGTATAGCAAGAGAGCTGGGTTTAGCTCAGTTGATAGAGCATTGCTCTTCAGTCTCTGAGGTCCCGAGTTCGATTCCCAGCACTGCAGAAATGGGAGAAGGATGTAGCAATCCACTCCCAAGGCAGTCCCAAAACAGTCAGCCATTGAAAACCCTATGAAGGTCGCTATAAGTTGGACACGACTCGACAGCACCTAACAACAGCAATATAGCGAGAGAGCCGGGGTTTAGCTCAATTGGTAGAGTGCTGCTTTGTGCTCTCTGAGGCCCTGAGTTCAATCCCCAGCACTGCAAAAATGGGAGAAGGTCATGACAGCCCACTCCTGAAACAATTAGCCATCCCAACTCAATGGCTCCTGATAACAACAACAATAGCAAGAGAGTAGGCCACCACCACTTGTGTTTGGGGAAGACTCAGAGGCAAAGAGAGGAGTGAGAAAGCTTCATAGTAGGAAAAAGGGAAGGCTTCCGGTGTGGCCTGATTGGATACTCTGAGCATGAAGAAGGCTGTTGGTGGGCAACTAGAAGTGGAACATCCTATATGATTCTTTGGGATATATATTTGAATTTCTCCGGTTGTCCGAAGTTGGAAGCAGGGGCAGTAAGTAGAGAAGCTGTCAGTTACTAATCAAGTCCAGGCCCTTTGGACAGTAGTTATGGCAATTCTTGCTTGGTTTCCTGGATTGTTGCTAAAGATATGGCAGACTGGCTTTCCAGGCTGGTCACTATAGATAATGAACTGGCTCCCCAGAGCTTCAGGCTATAGATTGAATCAAGATTCTAAGTTTTCTACATGGTCTGGCTGTAGTCCATTTGTATTTAGCCTCTCAATTCAAATTAAATGCCCTGAAAGTCTCCCATCTCACTTGAAGTGAAAATGTCTTTCATTCCTCCCTAGAGTCACCCTAGGTATTGCTTGTATCCAAAAGAATAATTTTTAAGGTCTCAAGAGAGCCAGAACACAGACATATCTCTCCTGAGCATGGAAGATGCTCCCAGCCCAGCCTCTACACACCCTTTCTTACCCAAGAACATACCTCATTGCTTGGCACCCAGCCATCAACAACATCCCGGGGGTCTGGCAAGACAAGAAATCTTCTCTCAGGCATTTGTGGTGCTGGGATTGGGACAGGGCCATGCTCAGTCTGAAGGTACATCCTGGCTTCCCTGGGTTCATAGCTGGAGCCATAATTCAGGTCACTCTTAGCAAATGGACACAGGATTATAATCAGCAGCAACTTTGACTATGATTTTGCAAAAGGTAGATTTTTTTCCAGAGGTAGATATTTCTTGCATCTTCTTTTATCCTTCCCTAAAAGCAAAATCACTACTCTTTTTTTCCACTGAAAGCATTTCTGTGAAAAGCTTGAATAATAATAGAGCCCAGACCTGTTGTTTTCATTGTTCAGGGATAGAGTGGAGGGAAGTGAGAAGAAGGGGGAGTTAGCATGCCATTTAGATGGTCTCTCTGAAAATCAGATGCCTCTATCACACTTTTGGCACATGCCAAATTGCAATCAATTCTTGGATGAATCATCTGACAGGTGTTCGAAGTGGTGATGTTCTGGGCTGTTGATTAAAGAGAGATTCATAAGATTTGGATGCCAGATGTGTGAACAGCAAACTCAACATTTAGTTCAGAAAATGTAGAAGCCTGTCTGATATTTTCCCCAGATATATGGTAGGAGTGTCTGCAAGTAAACAAAGTATTTTTAAAAAACAGGTTAGGTTATAAAGCTTGAAAGAGGCCATTTTGGCTGAAAAGATAGAACATTCAAAAATCATTTTTAATCTGTTTTAATTTCAATCCATTTACTTTTAAAAGATTATTGACCCCTCAATTTAAGAAAATAAATCTGTATTTAATGTGTGCTAGTCTAGCTTAATCTACAGCTCTACCACCCTCGTATCTGATCCTGTCTGATCTCAGAAGCTAAGCAGGATCGAGCCTGGCTAATCCTTGGATAAGAGACTGCCTGGGAATATCAGGTGCTGTAGGCGTGGAAGGAGGACCCAGCAGCCCACCCTGGAAACAATCAGCCATAGAAATGCCTATGAATAGCAGAAAAATACTGCCATAATGCCAGGCATGGCAGAGTGTTGGGGAGTGTTTCGTTGTGTTATACATAGGGTCGCTATGAGTTGGACCCAACTCGATGGCACCTAATAACAACAATGGCAGGCCAGCTTATGATTTACTGGGGGAAATAGATGTTTTAGAGGTAACTACAAGATAATATACAGGGCAGTTGCTCTGCACTGGCTGTTCCTCCTAATAGCACTCCAAGCCAGGGTGAAGGGAATAAGGCACTTGGGCTCAAAAGGGGTAGATCCCCAAAATTACTTGTAGATCTACTATATGCAAAACTCCATGCTTAAATCTATGTGAAATGGTAGGAGAAATGTGACATCTGCCTAATGCAGTAGTTCTCAGTGAGGGTTACTGTGCCCCCCAGTGGACATGTGCCAATATCCAGAGACACTTGTGGTTGCCAGAACTTGGGAGGTGCTACTGGCACCTAGTGAGGAGAAGTCACGGATGTTGCTAACTATCCTACAATGCACTGTAGAGCCCCCTACACAAAGAATTATGTGGCCCAAAATATCAGGAGTGCCAAAGATGCTGAGAAACCCTGGTCTCAAATCAGCTGTCTACTCTGCTCTCTGAAGAAGCTGATGCGGGGAGAGCCTGAGACCACAAACTCCAGCAGAAGTGGGTTGTGGGCTACTGACTGCTACCTGCTCTTCCTATCACCTCACCTTTCCAGCCTCACCTTCCTGAGGTTCCTCTGTAACTGGCACCAAACTCCTTGCCAGTCACTTCTTGGTTAATCCATGGCTCTTGACCATTGTATGGTAGTCCCTCTGCCCCTTGCTCTCTGGCAAATTCTTAACTCTCCCTTAAGATCCTACTCAAATGCTAGGCATCTTCACTCATCCTCCTGCCTCTCTAGGCAGAGACGTTTCTCTCCCTCCTCTGCTTCCCACTACAACACTCGTTATACCATATTGTGATGGCATGTCTGCATTTTAAGAGAATCCAATCTCCTGGAAATTAAGCCCAGAGTCTTTCCTACCTCTGTGTTCCTAAGCCTGACATCACATCTAGCGATAATAGGTGAGCAATAATTTTATGCCAAATTCCTCTTATAAAAAGATCCTTAAGTCCTACGCCTTTCCCACAGGGAACCCAGATTTCATAAACAGAACCAGCTTTTGTTGTGACTCAGAGAGAACATGTGTTGTCTGGGTTATATGTAAATCACTTAGCACAATGCCTGACACATAGATTTTTATTAAATGAGCATCATTTTCCTTGAATTTCCCTTCAAAGCAGCTAAATGAAACACATGGCACAGCCTTTGAGAATATGCAGGTAGGAAAGTGTCATGCCTCAAATATAAAATGTCCCCCAAAGATCATGTGCTTTAACATTTGGTCCCCAACTGATGGTGTTTTTTGTGGAGATGATGGAACTTTTAGAGGCAGGACTCAGCTTTGCAAAAGTGGTCACTAGAGGTGGACCTTTGGAGGTTTTTTCCCAGATGCAGGCATCTGGTTGCTCTTTCTGCCTCCTGCCCCATGATGCTGTGAGGTCATCCGTCACAAGCCTTTCCTCCACCACCTCCATACCTGTCCTGTCACCATTATGGACTGACCCTCTAACCATGACCTTCCAATAAAACTTTGCCTCCATCAGTTTGTTTAGGTTAGTTTTTCTGCTACAGTGGTGACAGCTGACTAATAAAAAAGGTGTTGTCCATGCTTCAATTATAAAGATTGTGGCAAAGCAAAGTATAATTCGGCCCAATTATAACTCCATTCTGGGACCCAAATATATGAGTGAAAGAGACCAGATATGCAGTCAGCTCTGTCATTCCCTTCATCACACCGAGGTGCAGCTGGTAAGTGGTTGCCTAACCAGGGACTGGATGTCCAGCCTCCTTAGGTCTAACAGGAGGAGCAACAGCATATGAGCAGAGGGGACACGTGCTGCTGGCCAAAAGCTCTTTAAGAAGCAGGTGTGTCTCCTCCATCTCTCTCCACTTCTGCTGGCCAGTGCAGGTTCAAGGAAGCCCTGGGCTCTTGACTTACTGCCTTGAGGACATCCACTGCCAGAAACCTTGAATCATTATAGCAATGTGAAACAAACTTATATTGCGTCTGATATATCTGAGGTCAATTTGTTATGGTGTAGCCTACCCTAATCAATACAATATGTTTTAATGATGAAAACAAATGGAACAGTGTTCATGGCAGCAAACTGAGCATGATGTTTGTCACCTCTCTCTCTCTCTCTCTCTCTCTCTCTCTCTCTCTCTCTCTATATATATATATATATATACACATATACATATACACATATATATGTATATATATGTATGTATGTATGTATGTATGTATGTATGTATAACATCAATATAATATTAGGGAACAACAGGTAGGACAGAAGGGGGCTCATGAAGGTATAGGAGACCTTATAAGTTTCTGGTGGCTGAGATTGATGTACGGTAGACCACATAGCACCCACACCAGTCCAGCCCCATGTGGAGAAGGCTGGGATATCTTCAGGATTCTGCCTAATAGAGTCCTGAGGATACTTTAGCTTTGGAAACTGCATGTAAGCCAAGGGAGAGTAGAGATAGGAAGGGAAGTAGAAAATCAGAGTATTATTTACTAGTTAGCCCAAGGGCAAAATGCTCTTTAGGGATCCTCCAGTCCTGTGCTCAGAACCAACAGTAGCCATACATTTAGCTCCCACACCCTCACAAATATAAAGAGAGTTCTTCTCTGAAAGACTGAGAAAGCTGTCCAGGACTGAGAGGACAGGAAGAGTGGGTGCCAGTGTCTCTGAAAAACATCTCTGTGTTCTAGTATTTGAAGGGGCCACCAGCATAAGGGACAGCTCCCTTCCCACTCATCCCAAAGTGAGAACTGTTTGCCAGCAACTCTACCCCCACAGACAGAGCACTGAGCCCTCTTGTTTATTGATTTACATATGAATATAAAGAAGTAGCCAAGAGTCTCCAGAATCTGAAAACAAACTGACATGTCAGAGAAGACTAGTATAAGCAAACTCCTGAGGAAACAGAGAAATGAGAACTGACAAGACCCTTCTTGCCAAAACCCTATGATGACATCATCAGAAAAATCACAGAAGATATTTATACATGGTATGCATGAGACAGAGATTGCCAGGGAGTAAGAATGGAATTTTGGAAATTAAAGATATGGTTACTGGAAGAAGAGACAAATCACCCATGCAGAAGAATTTCAAATAATTTCTGTCGATACTGCACCCTCAGTTTGGGAAATGTAACTTCTCACTCCCTGGACAGGAACTGCACAGAGTGACACCCTTACAAAGAGTACAGGATGACAAAGGTATGGGGAAGACAGGGGAAGCAATTGGTAGTAGAGTAACCTGACAAATATACCTCAGCCAGGTGATGTGGTCAGCATCGACAAGCACACCTCACGTCCATACGATGGGAAGGAAATGGCAACTACCACTACTGCCTTCCAATAACCCATAGCCCCAGTTTTATCATGAGAAAAACACCAGGTAAATTCCAGTATGAGGCATCCTACAAAATACCTGATCAGCATTTCTCAAAACTGTCCAGGTGGACAAAACCAGGGAGAGTCTGAAAAACTGCTACAGCCAAGAAGAGCTTAAAGAGGCATGATGATTAAATGTGGTGTGATATCTAACACAGGATCCTGGAAAAGAAAAAAGATGTGTTGTTGTTAGGTGCCGTTGAGTCAGTGTCTGTTTCATAGTAACCCTACGTACAATAGGTGAAACACTATTGTCAGTGCTTCTCTGTTATTCATAGGGTTTTCAATGGCAAATTGTTTTTTGGGAGTGGGTTGCCGGGTCCTTCTCCCAAGCCCACAGCACCTGGTGTTCCCAAGTAGTCTCCCATCCAAGTACTAACCATGCCCAACCCTGCTTAGCTTCTGAGATCTAACAGGATCAGACACCACAGTCCTATGGCTGCAGGCCATAAAAAAGATAGCAGGCAAAAACTAAGTGAATTGAAATCAACATATTAATCAATAATAAAATATTAATATGGATACATTGATTATAACCAATGTATCATAATACGATAAGATTTTAATAATATGGGCAACTGGGGACAGGGCATAGGAGAACTCTCTGTACATCTTTTCACATTTTTGGTAAACCTAAAACAGTTCCAAAAACTAAAGTCTCTTTTTAAAATGTCATTACAGAATTCAAAAAGTCAATAGATACATTGAAAGAGAAAAGCCCAAGAATGGCTTTTTCTCAACAATTTTTCTCAACAATTTTTCTCAACAGTAGAGCAAAACAAGAAAATTGGAGATAGGTGTGAAAAGGAAAGAGACATAAATGATTAATTTGGTGGAGTCAACTTAATACTAATATAAGGAGTCTAGAAGGAGAACTGGAGAGGAGGAAATTTTCAAAGAAAGAGTACAGGAACATTTATGGAAGACGGCATGAGTTTTGAAATTGAAAGCATCTGCTATGTGCCAAGTAGGATAAATGAAAAAAGATGAATAAATGTAATGCTCAGTTGTGTTGTTTGAAAAGATGCAATTCTGCTATAAGGGAAGAAAATGAGATGGATGAAAGTCATAAAGTGTCTTAAGTACAGGTAAATAGTAGGTAGAGCATATGTGTGTTAAACATGGTTGTTTTTTATTGTTGTTGTTAGGTGCCATCCAGTCGAGTCCAACTCATAGTGACCCTATGTACAACAGAACAAAACACTCCCCTACACTGTGCCATGCCTGGCACTATGTCAGTGCTTCTCTGCTATTCACAGGGTTTTTGATGGCTGATTGTTTTAGGAGTGGGCTTCCAGGTCCTTCTCCTGCATTAAACATAGAAGAGAAAAAAGAAACAAATGATAACTAATATTTATGAGACACTAAATATCTATTTGTTCTTCCTCATAAAGTTCAGCTTCTTGGATTATTTGCTCAGCGTATAAATTGAAGAGATAGGGTGAAAGTATACAGCCCTGACGCACACCTTTCTCAACTTTAAACCACACGGTGTTTCCTTGTTCTATTCGAACAACTGCCTCCTGGTTCATGTACAGATTTCTCATGAGCACAATTAGGTGTTCTGGTATTCCCATTTTCCAAAGTGTTATCCATAATTTATTATGATCCACACAGTCAAATGCCTTTGCATAGTCAATAAAACATAGATAGACATCTTTCTGATATTCTCTGCTTTCAGCTAATATCCACCTGACAACAGCAATGATGTCACTGGTTCCCCACCCTCTTCTGAATCCTGCTTGATTTTCTGGTAATTCTCTGTCTATATACTGCTGCAGTCACTTTTGAATGATCTTTAATAGAATTTTGCTTGTGTGCGATATTAATGATATTGTCTGATAGTTTGCACATTCAGTTGGATCCTCTTTTTTGGGAATAGGCACAAATATGTATATCTTCCAGTCAGTTGGCCAAGTAGATGTTCTCCAAATCTGTTGGCATAAACATGTTAACACCTCCAGTGCTGCATCTGTTTGTTGAAACATCTCTATTGGTGTCCCATCAATTCCTGGAGCCTTGTGTTTCGCCAGTTCTTTTAAGGCGGTTTCCACTTCGTCCTTCAATACCATTGGTTCCTCTTTATATGCAACCTCTTGGAATGGTTGGTCATCTACCAATTCTTTCTTGTATAATGACTTTGTACTCCTTCCATCTTCTTTTGATGTTTCCTGCATCGTTTAATATTTTCCCTGTAGAATCTTTCACTACTGCCACTCGAGGCTTGAATTTTTTCTTCACTTCCTTAAGCTTGAGAAACACAGAGGGTGTTCTTCCCTTTTGGTTTTCTGCCTCCAGCTCTTTGCACATGTCATTATAATATTTGTTTTTGTCTTCTCAAGCTGCCTTCTGAAATCTTCTGTTTAGTTCCTTAACTTCCTCATGTCTTCCTTTTACTTTAGCTGCTCGACATTCAAGAGCAAGTTCTACTGTCTCTTTTGACACATAATTTGGTCTTTTCTTTTTTTCTTGTCTTTTTAATAACTTTTTGCTTCCTTCTTGAATATATATCAGGTACTAAATACTCAGAATTCACTGAATAAACATGAAACAGGAAGAAGTCAGCATCCAGAGGCTGAATTTAACGACCCGTGGTGACACCCATTCTGGTTCTATGAGTCCTCTGCTCAAGAATCATATAATAAAACTCATGGCTATTCTATAGCTTGGGCACATACTTGTCCTACATCTCTTTATCTGTTTATCAGGCCAAGTCTTTGCCATTGGCACCAGGGAATCTTTCATGTGTGAGCCACCTTCCATTGATGGGGAAGGTTGATGTAGCAGATGGGGGAGAGAGAATATAGAGTCTGTACCCAGAACCAGTCAGGGGGTCTTCTACCCTACTAACTATAACCTAAGAATTAACCTAACCATTGCTTTCCCCTAGCTTTTTTTCCCCTCTATTAGTAAATGATGATGGGGTACAGAGTAATACAGCATTGGCTTTCTCCATTATGTATCCTTTACATCATTTCTGCCTACAGCCATAGCACTGTGGCATTGGATCCCATCAGATCTCAGAAGCTAAGCAGGGCTGGGTCTGGTTAATACTTGGATGGAAGACCACCTGGGAACACCAGGTGCTCTAGGCTTGGGAGAAGGACCTGGTAACCCACTCCCAAAATATAGTCAGCCACTGAAAACTCTATGAATAGCAGAGAAGCACTGACAATAGTGTTTTGCCTGTTGTACATAGGGTCACTATGAGTCAGACACCGACTTGATGGCACCTAACAACAACATCACTTCTAGCAACACTTTCATCTACCCGTGAAGTTTATGGTGCCTTGTGGCTAGTATGTAGAAAAACTCTGATGCTTATTTGGGTCATATTCCCCTATTTTTCCAATATACTCATGAAGTTGTGCTGTTTACATTCCTCTAGATTTTGTCTTTATTAAATTACGTTTTCAGTTGATTTAGTGAGCTATATGATTTGAACCTTTTGATTTAGCCTGTGTCTTTTTGTTCTCTAACCCATGGAGGAAGGAGTATACTAAAGCTGCCTCTGGTAGGAAGTGTATTTGGAGGCTACTTTGCATCTAGGCAATTCTTGACATGACATTAAGCACACACATCACTGTGTAATTTCAGGACATTAGGGATAAAGAGAAAATTCCAACATTTTCAAAAAGACAAAAGAGTTCACTTAGAATAAAACAAGAATTAGACAAGAGACTTTTCATTAGCTACAACGGAGGCTAAAAGGCAAACAGGAAGCTGGATGCCATGGTATAATCCCAGTGACTCTGGAGGCTAAGGCAGGAAGATTGCAAGGTTAAGAGAAGAGGTGCCTGCACAACTTGGTAAGACCCTGTCTCAAAATAAAAAATAAAAAGGAGGCTTTGGGTGTAACTCAGTGGTAGGGCACTTGCCTAGCATGCACAGGGTCCTGGATTCAATCCTCTTCTTCTTGTTAGGTGCCTACAAGTTAGATCTGACTCATAGTGACCCTAAGTAACAACAAAATGAAACACTACCCAACACTGTGCTGTGCACAAGATCTTTTTATTATGTCTGAGCCCATTGTTGCAGCCATTATGTTTCTTCTCATTTTGAGTTGTGCCATATCATCAAAAGGAGGACCGGGAAGCTTTACTCCATTCTTGTCATTTAGGTCGACTCTACTTTGAGGAGGCAACTCTTTCCCAGTCATTTCTTGAATTCTTTCAAGCCTGAGGGCTTCATTTTCTGGAACTATATTTGACAGTGCTTTTTCTGCCATTTATAGGGTTTTCAATGGCTAATTGTTTTGGGAGTGGA
This sequence comes from Pedetes capensis, assembly GCA_007922755.1. Lineage (NCBI taxonomy): Eukaryota > Metazoa > Chordata > Mammalia > Rodentia > Pedetidae > Pedetes > Pedetes capensis. Next base: position 122,960 of record VMDO01003990.1, on the reverse strand, counting down.
CTACCGGATTTTTCTCCCTAGTCTGTCTTAGTCTGGAAGCTCAACTGAAATCTGTCCACCATAGGTGGCATTTCTGGTATCTGAAATACAGATAACGTAGCTTTCAGCATCACAGCAACATGCAAGCCCCCACAGCATGACAAGCTGACAGACATATGGGGGTTCCACTCACTAGCCTTGCAAAAAAAAAAAAAAAAAGACAAGGGAACAAATGAGAAATGCCTTCAAAGAACTCAAAGAAAATTATCTGAAATCTAGAATTCGATACAGTACCAAAATATCAGTAAAGTGCAAACTAAAATAAAATTATAATCAGGTATGCAAAGAGCCTTAAAATATACCTTCCCTGCACTTTAATCAGAAGATATTTAATGCAATCTGGTAGAAAATGAAGGGCAAAGCAAAAATTAGGAAGATATAGGATACAGGAAACTAGAAAACAAAGAGTATGGATATTTCCAGAAATATGCTGTGTGTGAAGCTTAAAAATGTAATAATGACACAAAAAAAGCAGTGTGGATGGATGAGGAGGTAATTAGAACCACAGGAAAAAACTAACCCTATATAGATATAAAACTAGTGGGAGCACACTATTTGACCCTCCTCATGTAGTCAGAACAATGAAAACCCTGGTTGCTAACTTTGCATAGTTAAGTTTACCCTATAGAGTAGCCTTAATTATGCTCAGAAAGAGATTTTGATCCTTCAACTAGATGATGCTAATGGAAAACTACAAATGGCAAATGTTGGGGGTAAAATGAGAAGTGCAATCTCCAGTAAGGGATAAGTTGTTGTTGTTAGGTGCCATCGAGTCAGTATCCGACTCATAGCGACCCTCATATGGTTTTCAATGGCTGACTGTTTTGGGATTGCCTTGGGAGTGGATTGCCAGGTCCTTCTCCCAAAGGGATAAGGAGACTAATATTTTCATCTTACAAAGAGGAGAGGTGAGAGACAATCTTTATATTTGATAGTTCAAGAAATAATGATGTAAATATTGTACTTAAAGTTTCAAAGGTGGTGGGCATAGTAGCACATGCCTGCATTCCTATCAACTAGGGAGGCAGGGGCAGGAGGATTGCAAGGTTAAGGCCAGAGGTGACTGCATAACTTAACGAGACCCTGTCTCAAGGTAAAAAGTAAAAAATGAGCTGAAGTACAGCTCAGTGGTAGAGTGCTTGCAAAGCATGCATGAAGCCCTGAGTTCAATGCCCCCAGTACCACACACACACATACACAAAGTTTCAAAGGCAATCAGCATAAGGGAATGAGAGAATGGAATCTTATGGAACAAACGGTGGAGGAACTCTTTCTGGTGGCTAAACCCTCATCTATCAGAGCATGAACTTAACAGACAATTTCTAGGTTGGTAAGTAGTATAGTCATTCTCTTAGTGACAAAGAAGAATCTCCACAAGTGTTAAAAACAGACACTATTAAATGAATGACAAATAATTGCTTCTGGAGAGCTGAACTGAGGAAAGGGTTGGCTCAGGGGCTGTTGCTTGATGTTTTAAATCCCTGGGTATCTGTTTTATAAAATGATGTGTTCACACTGCTTTGATAAAGAGGTGCATCCTCCTTACCCCAGGCTGTACCAAGAACCTGGCACCTTCCCTTTGCAGCCAGCTGTGAGGGCTGCGGCTGAGAGACTTGGCACCTTCACTCACTGAAAGCAAGCTTTGGTTAAGTTTAAAGGCGCAACATGAAAATAATCTTTTAACTGTCAGGGATATACACGTTTAGCCCCAACATCCTGCAGCCTCAGCTTCTACTGAGAGAAGATGCGTAAATAAATAATTAATAAATAAGAAAAATTGATCTTGCTTAATCTGTTCATTATGCACGATTTTCTTTTTTTCTCTTGTGTCTGTCTCTTTATACCCACACTCAGCCCCACCACTCCATTATCCACCCCCACCTTCTCTCGCTCAGTCTCTTTACCCTCCAACCCTTTCCACATAGTCTTCCTTCCCTGAATAGATACCCATGGCCACCATCTCCACTGCTGCTCACAGGCTCATGCACACCTTCCCCACTTGGCAAACTCCTAGTCCTCTTACAAGCATTCTTACGCTACCTGACCCAGAGTAGGATCTCAAAACATTTTTTACTACATACTTATGTCAGGGCAAGCCCTGGCTGAACATGCCTACTTTCCTACTATAAATGATCTCCTCCAAGCAAGGCCTGTGTCTTTTTAGCCATGACTCCATGGCAGAGCCATTTAAGACTTAATAGTAATATATTGTTGTTGTGATTAGGTGCCATCAAGTCACGTCCAACTCATAGCAACCCTATGTAAACCAGAAGGAAACGCTCTCTGACACTGTACCATGCTCAGCACTATGTCAGTGCTTCTCTGCTATTCATGGAGTTTTCAATGGCTGATTGTTACAGGAGTGGGTGGCTGGGTCCTTCTCCCAAGCCTATAGCACCTGGTATTCCTACGTGGTCTCCCATCCAAGTACTAACCAGGCCCTACTAACTGGGCCTGATTTTGCTTAGCCTCCAAGATCTGACAAAATCGGAGGCCAGGGTGGTATGGCTGCAGGCAATAGTAATCTAGGGAACTTTGAAAATACATTTATTACATCAAAAAGTGGTGTAGATTGAAAAGTAGTATGAGATGTGACTTTAAAAAAATGGTGATACTTAAATTTAAAAAATTACTACAATAAAAGACACATTGCCATGAACCTCCTTAAAACACTCCCCCTGGCTCTGAACACACTTGCCCCATTGTTCTTGCCACTTCCTGAAGCAGCTCTGGGAGTCCTCTATCATGTTTTCAGTTTCATTCTCCGTTATGACAACACTCTACCACATATCTCTTCTGGTATGGCAATTTCTGTTAAATAAAAACATTATAACATATCCTAACTCACCTTGTTCACCAGATCTGGCACTGTGCAATTTCTGGCTCTTCCTCAAAGACAAAATAACTATGAAAGGTAAATGTTTTGAATCAAATCAGGACATCAAAGAAGCCATGACTGTTCAACTAAAGAGATTCACAAAAGAAAACTTCCAGAACTGCTTCAGAAAGTGACAAGAACCATGGAATAAGTGTGTTCAAAGTCAGGGAGAGTATTTTTGAAGAAGATTAGCAGCAACATGTGTTTTACTGAAATAATTTTTTTAAATATTCACCATATCTTTTGATCACATCTCATGTATGCAATTATGTAAATCAAATAGCTTTTTAGTTGAACAAAAATTCCCAAAAATATTAATGTATTCATACACTATTGATTCATGGAGTTATGAAAGTCATTGTCATTAAGACAAACTATGTATTTTAACTCAAAACAATTTTTTTCAAAATTACTTTCACCATTTTTATACTTTGAAAGAAGTTTATGTGTTTCATAACTTAATTAAGGCATACTTTTTGGTTTGATATTATAGACCAAAACAAAAACACACAGTTCTTGTAAACCTGTGTTCAAATTCTTACTTTTGCCATATAATAATTGGGAATTTAGGACTAGATTAATTGATCTCCCCATTACTTAGTTTCCTCATCATTTTTATTTTTAAGATAAAAGGTTTGTTTGGATCATTTCCTCATCTTTTAAGTGGGAATAAAAGTAAGAGCTAATATGATTACTAAGTGAATTGAATGAGAAAGTGCTAGTATTTGCTTGCCATAATGAAATGCCATAACAAAAATATCACATGGCTTAAACAACAGAAATTTCTTTTCTTACACTAGAAGTCCAAGATCTAGGTGCCAGCTGGATGAGTATTCTGGTAAAGACTTTTCTGTTGGGTTTCAGATGGCCAGAAAACATGAGCTCTCTGTAGTCTCTTCTTATAAAGACACTAATTCTATAGGCTCAGGGTCCCATCCATACAACTTTGTTTTCCCCCTTGGTACTGGGGGTTGAACCCAGGGCCTCCCACCTGTGTGCTCTGCAAGTGCTGGACCATTGAACTGCACCCCCAGCTACTTTTTGAGACAGGGTCTCGCTAAATTATGCAGACTGCCTCTGGTCTCAAACATGCGATCCTCCTGCTTCTGCCTCCCAAGCCACTGGAATTACAGGTGTGCACCACAGCGCCTGGTGCCCTACAACTTTTTAAACTTTAATTTCTTCTTTAGGAGCCTGACCTCCAAATATAGACATACTGCGGATCAGGGCTTCAGCGTATGACTTCTGAGGAATCACATTCAGTCCACAACAACATATATAAGACACTTAGCTCAATATCTGTGAAATGAGGTCAATAAATGCTGTTGTTGTTGTTGTTAGGTGCCGTCGAGTCAGTATCCGACTCATAGTGAAACACTATTGTCAGTGCTTCTCTGCTATTCATAGGGTTTTCAATGGCAGATTGATTTTTGGGAGGGGGTTGCTGAATCTGTCTCCCAAGCCTACAGTATCTGGTGTTCCCAGGCAGTCTCCCATCCAAGTACTAACCAGACCCAACCCTGCTTAGCTTCTGAGATCTGACAGGATCAGAGGCCACAGGACTACGGCTGCAGGCTCAATAAATGTTAGCCATTTTTAAAGCCACTTTCTGTTTATGAGAAGATTCATGCTTAGAATTCTCACCCACCAAATATGACACGAGAGTAAGTAGAAACTAGAAAAAAAAAAAAAAAAAAAAAAAAAAAAAAAAAAAAAAAAAAAAAAAAAAAAAAAAAAAAAAAAAAAAAAAACATGGTTTTTAGTATGGTTTCTTCCTGACCTGAGAAAAGCCATGAAATCAAGTCAGGGAGATACCTGGCCTATGATGGTCAGTCTCCAGGTGGGTCATGGAGAATTCTGAGGTGCATTTATATTGGAGAACCAGCCTTGTCCTTGGACCTCTATTGTTCTGACCCATGAATATTTATTGTATGTCTCATCCTGGTGCTGCCTTAAATTTGACTCACAGAATAAATAAAAACATTGGAAGTGGAAGCAAGCAGGTGGAGCAAAATGTTAATGGTGTAATGAGAAGGTTGCAGATCAGAGAAAAACAGAGAATTTGAAAAGAGATGAGTAAGAAGGAAAGAGAAGGTAAGGAAAAGGGTAGGCATTGAGAGAGACCAAAAGACAGCAGAAATCTGTCTATTGACTCAGCATCTCTTTTATTGTACTCTGTAATTCTTTGGCTTGGTCTCAACTTTATAGAGTCAGAAACTTGATTTTGTCTTTGCATCAAGGTGGATCACTTTTTGGGAAGCAACTCCAAGTAAAGTGAAAATAATAAGAATTAATTACATAACAATTCTATTTATTTTTAATGATGAATGTGTCTTCTCAAAATCGTGAATACTAGATTCTGTTCTCCTGTGATTTACATTGATGGATTTGAGAAATAAGCAATCAAGATTGCTATCAGTTGCCAAAGCACTAGATCAAAGAACTGTCCAGACATTTATTTCACAGGAAAGAGACCCATACAGAACAGTCCTCACTTGCTCCCAGCATACCTAGAATGTCCACTTAAGTGTCTCCCTTACTTTTTTTCACTCAGTCTCTCGGACAAAAAGAACTAAAGAACATTAGAAAACCAATGCCATTGAAAATCTGCTTCCGTTTCCTGGAGGTAAGACAAGAAATGCTTTCTAAAAAGTCAGTCGCCTATCCAGAGATTCTTAAGGGAATGGAAGGAACCCAGTATGTTTGCATAGATGCTACATTTTAAGCACTCTGCTAAGAATTTGAAATAGTCTATGATTTTAATCCTCACAATAACTGTAATCCTAAATTTTTGAATGAGGACAGTTATGGTTGACCTAAGAAAGACCATTCATCTGGTCAGAGTTTGAAGGCAGGTCCAGACATGAAATGTTATTATTAGAGACTTCTGCACACAAAGATAAACAAACATTAAGAGCCCATTGCCATCATGGAAATTCAGTAGTTGGAAATGTCCAGATGTGACAGAATTATTTTAATTCTAACAAACACTGGTAATTGACTGAAATATTTAGTGTAGTCTTAAAGGTTCTTATGTTTAAACTTTGAGATGGAACAAAAACCTTAGTCATTTGTCATAAGGCAAAGGGAAGTTATGATTTAAAGTTTATTAATACTGTAGGCTGTGTCCTAGTACTGAACTAAGAGGGCTTGGCTGAATCCAAATAGATGTCTTCTAATTAAAAGCAAATGCAAGCCTTTGACAAACATGATTAGTACAAGTTGTGTTCTATAGAAGGAAAGATAATCTGAGATTGTGTGATGGCAAACATCTGGATTTAGGGGAACGGATGATGGGCTGAATTGAATTGCCCATGTTTGGACAGCTGAATCATATCATATTTAGGGCAATGTCTTCTCACCCCATCACCCCAGATTCCCACCAAACAAAAATAAGTTACTTCTCCAAAGCAGCCTCAGGTCATGTTTCTAACCTCCACTGGTAAACAGATAATTGGGGCTAGAGGCTGTCACTTCATCAAGCCAGTGACCCACAGTCCAGTGCTACTGGGGTTAAGCAGGAAGCTGAAAGACTTCCACTCATATTTTCAGCATTTCATGAGTTTGGCAATAAATATCTCTCTTGGCTTCTGAAAGGGCAAAATCCTACCTTCTTGCTTCTGTTCTATTTCTCCTTACTGTCCGCTCAGAAAAGAAAACAAGGTCATCTGATCTGAAGGAATTCTTATTTTGTTTTGTTTTTGTTTTGTTTTGTTTTTGTCACTGCATAGCATAGGAATCATGATCTGCCTGTCTCACTCTCCCGAGTGCTAAAATTTCCATTGAACTCTACCATGCCCAGCGTGAGGTATTTTTTTATTTTCAACAATTTAAGGACCCTATCTAAGGTGACATTTTGGAATATTCTTGTTTTTTGATGCATTCTTTGATCAGTAACTATTTGTTTAGTTTCTTGCAAGGTAAGGAAGAAAGAGAAATCCTGTGGTCCTTGTTTATATGATTTTCATTATAGCATTGTTGATTATATGTTTTATGTATATGTTTCATTGTAGCATTGTTCATTATAGTTATAAAATGGAAATAGCTAAAATATCTAATGATAAGAGTTTTGTTTAATCGATTATGGAACATTCAGAGCTATGTACTTGTTGGCTATTAAAAATTACACTTTAGAGAAATACTTAGTGGCATAGAAAATGTTCAAAATGAAATTTTGAAGTTCTAAGTGGGAATAAGGATTGTTTTAGGGAAAAAACGGAAAAGAAGAGTGCTATGGTTTGGATGCCTGTAGCCGTACCACTGTACATTCTGATTCCCTCAGATCTCGGAAGCTAAGCAGGGTCGGGCCTGGTTAGTATTTGGATGGGAGACTGTCTGGGAACACCAGATGCTATAGACTTAGGAGAAAGACCCAGCAATACACACCCAAAAACCAATCAATCAACAATTGAAAACCCTATGAATAACAGAGAAGCACTGACTATAGTGTTTCACCTGTTGTACACAGGGTCGCTAGGCATCAGACACCAATTCGACAGCACCTAACAACAAAACAACATGGTTTGGATATGGTTTGAATGTGCCCCCTAAGGTTTGATGTGTTGAAATTTAATCCGCATTATGAGGTATTAAGGAGATGGAAACTTAACCCAACTATGGTGTTTAGAGGTGAGACCTTGGGGAAGTGAATAGGATTAGATAAGATCCTCAGGATGGAGCCCCCCTAACTAAATACTGGTAGCTTTAGAGGAAGAGAGAAACCAGAAGAGGAACATGCACACATGTGCTTCCTGCCTCTTGTTATGTGATGCCCTATGCCACCTCAATACTCTGCTAGCAAGAAGGCCATCACCAGATACAGGTCCTTGGACCTCTAGAACTGTAAACTACATATGCCTCTTTCTTTATAAAGTTACCCAGCTTCAGGTATTTCATTATACTAATGAAAAGCAACAACAATAATGAAAAATAGACTAATATAAGGAGACAGAGAGGATAGGAGAGTCATAAAAGATAGGCAGCAGAATTTAGATGGGCTCAGGTATCTCAGTGGGAAATACTGTCAGTTCCACAGTAAGAAGCTGGTGGAAGGAAAGTAGACTACATATGCATGTGTCAAATGAATCATAAAAGACTAGAAGCATGGACTCCAGGTAGGAAGTTGTGGAGGTATGACTGGCCTGAGGTGGTAAGCACCTGGGCTATCCTTGTGAGTGGGCGTAATGGTGACAAAGGCAGTAAGATGTGGATATGGTATCAATAATGGTGCTGGGGGTGGTGGAGGTAGGTGGGGGATAGGTGATGGCCATGGTGAACGTCATGGTGGTGATGGTGGCATCAGTGAAAGAAAAAGCAGGAGAAATAGCCTGTTTTCTTAGAAAACCAATATGTGCCGACTAGCATCCGTCTACCCTACCAGCCATATATAGCTTCTCTCAATGAACAAATGGGCAAACTTAGGCCACGTTGGCACCACCCTCAAGTTTTGACATATTCATGCACTTCCTGTACTGTTATTTGCTTCCTTAAATCATGCACTGTTTTTTGAAGCAGATTTGTATTTATTATTATTAATGGAGAATGTGTTTTTAAAAGGAAACTGACTTGTTTTTATAAATGGAAAGCGTTATGTCACTTGGCATAAATCAGAAAATTAAAAACTGTAAAAACAAAACTTTGTTATTAAGTTCTTATGTGTCAAATGCTCTGAACCTGAGATCTGCACTTTTTTGTTAAAAATGAAAATTGAGAGGGTTAGAGAAGTACTAACAACATGTGGCATTGTTAGGTGCCAAGATGGGCCTGATTCATAGTGACCCTCATAGAGTTTTCAATGGCTGATTGTTTTGGGATTGCTTCAGGAGTGGACTGACATGTCCTCCCACTTTTGTGGTGCTGCAGATTGAACCAAGGGCCTCAAGAGTGCGGAGAAGCACTCTACCAACTGTGCTAAACCCCAGACACTAACAACATAATAGTGCTAAATGGAAAATGGTGCCTTTTCTGAAATCAAAAGGACTCAAGCCGGGTGCAGTGGCTCGCGCCTGTAATCCCAGCGGCTCAGGAGGCAGAGGCAGGAGGATCGCAAGTTAGAGACCAGAGGCAGTCTGCGTAACTTAGCAAGACCCTGTCTCAAAAAGTAAGAAAATGGGCTGAGGGTGCAGCTCAGTGGTCCAGCACTTGCAGAGCATGCAAGCTCGAGGCCCTGGGTTCAACCCCCAGTACCACAAAAAAAAAAAAAAAAAGGACTCAAAGAGAACTGTAAAAGGAACAACTTTCTTCATATGCAAAAGATGTCATTTAAGGACATATCTGTGTGTCATATAAAATCATCTAAAATTGCCAGGCACCATTGCACAGGCCTATAATCCCACCATCTCAGGAGGCAGAGGCAGCCTGCACAACTTAGTGAGAGCCCATCTCAAAATAAAAAATCAAAAGGAGCTGGGGGTACAGCTTAGTGGTGGAGCTCTTGCTGCATTCATGAAGCCCAGGGTTCAGCCCTTCAGTACTAGGAAAAAAATCATCTAAAGTCATGCCCTGGGCTGGGTTTTGCTCAGTTGGTAGAGTGCCGCTCTGCACTCTCTGAGGCCCTGGGTCCAATCCCCAGAACCAAGAAAATGTCAAAAGGAAGTGGAAATCCACTCCTGAAACAATTCCTAAAATAAGCAGCCATTGGAAACCCTATGAGGGTCGCTATGAGTTGAACCCAACTGGATGGTACCTCACAACAACAACAACAAAGTCATGCCCCAGACTTTGGAAACACTGTTCTTGGGAAAGATTGTGTTCTTCGTCTGGAACATGAGGGATTTCTGCGTCTTAGTAATGGTGGTCCTGTGGGGAAAGAGTCAGCAATTAGAGGGAAGAGGGACAAGGGACAAGGGAGGAGTAAGAGACAAATGGCAGGATCTGCTGTAGAAGAAAAGCCACGGGGTGGATGGCAAACACACTTCTGTTCTGTACACCAAACCATTAGCAAGAAAGAAACCATAGACAATCACATGAGCACATCAAGGAACTGAAAAAGAATTTTCATACCGAAAGCTTTGTAGAACGCAGCATGAACAAACAAATGGGAGTGGGGAGCTCACGCAAGCTCACCCGGAAGGCGATGGCGCAGCGAGGTAAAGCCGTCTGTGCAAAAGCAGATGTGCTATATTTATCTGGGAAACACAAAACAAAAGCCAAAAGTGGAACCTTGACATATACCTCTCACTTTATGTAGTCAATTTCTTATACTTTTGAATTGTTTCCTCTGGGAAATGGATGGAAAGTGGGGGACAAGGCTCTTTGTGTCCTCCACGCTGCTCCCCGGATGCTTACATAAGTATTCTCAGTTTTGCCCTCACAGCAGCCCTACATTATGTGACATGACCTGACTCAGGAAGCAAGCCACATCGTGATAAAGGAACACAACTAGTGAGCAGCTCACCAGAGATTCATCTGTGACACCCAGTCTGTGCCTTGCCGCTGTCCCTCCTGCTCCCAGGTCAACTGACATGACCTTTATCTACAAAAAAAAAAAAAAAAAAAATTAATTTTTCCTCTTTACATTCCTAAAGACTCCTATCCTTTACTCAGATATACTGTTGTTGTTGTTGTTGTTGTTTTGTTGTTGTTGTTAGGTGCCAAATCAAGTCCAACTCGTAGTGACCCTATGTACAACAGAATGAAACACTCCAAGATTCTGTGCCAGGCACACAATCTTATTTATGTTTAAGTCCATTGTTGCAGACGCTGTGTCAGTCCATCTGGTGGAGGGTTTTCCATTTTTTACTGACCTGCCACTCTCCCAAACATGATGTTTTTCTCCAAGGATTAGTCTTTCCTGACTACATGCCCAAAATCTGTAAGATGCAGTCTAGGCATCCTTGCTTCCAAGGAGTACTCTGGTTGCACTTCTTCTAGCACAGACTTGTTGGTTCTTTTGGCATTCCATGGTATATTCAATAATCATCTCCAACACCATAATTCAAAAGCATCAATTCCTCTCCTGTCTCCCTTATGCAATGTCTGGCTTTCACAACCTTATGGTGTGACTGACAATACCATGGCATGGGTCAGGCACACCTTCATCTTCAATGTGACATCTTTGTTGTTCAATACTCCGAAGAGATCTTTTGCCACAACTTTCCCCAAAGCAATGTGTCTTTTGATTTCTTAACTGCTGCTTCCACCGGTGTTGATTGTAGAGCCACGTAAAGCAAAATCATGGACAACCTCAATCATTTCTCCATCTACTGTGAAGTTGCATACTGACCCAGTTGTAAGGACTTTTGTTTTGTTGATGTTTAGTCATAACCCATATTGAAGGCTATGATCTTTGATCTTCATCAGTAAATGTTTTAAGTCCTCTTCACTTTCAGCAAGCAGAGTTGTATTATCTGCCTAACGCAGGTTGTTAATGAGTCTTCCTCCAATCCTAACGCTGCATTCTTCCTCATAAAGTCCAGCTTCTCAGATTATTTGTCCAGTATGTAAATTGAAGAGATATGGTGAAAGTATACAGCCCTGATACACACCTTTCTCAACTTTAAACCAGGCAATGTTTCCTTGTTCTATTTGAACAACTGCCTCCTGGTTCATATACAGATTCCTTATGAGTACAATTAGGTGCTCTGGTGTTCCCATTCTTCAAAGTGTAATCCATAATTTTTTGTGACCCACACAGTCAAATGCCTTTGCATAGTCAATAAAATATAGACATCTTTCTGACATTCTCTGCTTTTGGCTAATATCCACCTGACATCAGCAATGATGTCCCTGGTTCCCTGCCCTCTTCTGAATCTGGCTTGATTTTCTGGCAGTTCCTTGTCTATATACTACTGCAGTTGCTTTTGAATGATCTTTAGTAAAATTTTGCTTGCATATGATATTAATGATATTGTTTAATATTTTCCACATTTAGTTGGATCCCCCTTTTTTGGGGACAGGCACAAATATGGATCTCTTCCAGTCAGTTGGCAGGTAGCTGTTTTCTAAATCTGTTGGCATAAACATGCTAGCACCTCCAGTGCTGCATCTGTTTGTTGAAACATCTCTATTGGTATTCCATCAATTCCTGGAGCCTTGTGTCTCACCAATTCCTTCAAGGCAGCTTCCACTTCATCCTTCAATACCACTGATTCCTCTTCATATGCAACCTCTTGAAATAGTGGGTCATCTATCAATTCTTTTTTGTATAATGACTATGTGTTTTATTTCCATCTTCTTTTGATGTTTTATGCATCATTTAATATTTTCCCTGTAGAATCTTTCACTATTGCCACTCAAGACTTGAATTTTTTCAATTCCTTAAGCTTTTGGTTTTCTGTCTCCAGCTCTTTGCACATGTCAATATTTGTTTTTGTCTTCTCAAGCTGCCTTTTGAAATCTTCTTCTAAGTTCCTTAACTTCATCATGTCTTCCTTTTACTTTAGCTGCTCAATGTTCAAAGACAAGTTTCAGAGTCTCTTTGACATATAATTTGATCTTTTCTTTTTTTCCTGTCTTTAATAACCTTTTGCTTTCTTCATGAATGATACCTTTGCTGTCATGCCACAACTTGTCTGGTCTTCTATCATTTGTATCTAATGCACTAAACCTCTTCTTGAGGTGGTCTCTGAACTCAGGTGGGATATACTCAAGGTAATACTTTGGCTCTTGCACACTTATTCTAAATTTCCTCAGTTTCAGTTTGAACTTGCATATGAGAAGTTGGTGGTCTGATCCACAAACAGCACCTGGTCTTGTTCTGACATTTGATGTAGAGCTTTTCCATCATTTCTTTCTATAGTCAGTTTGGTTCCTATATGTTCCATCTGGTGAAGTCCATGTGTATAGTCATCGTTAATGTTGGTGAAAAATGTATTTGCTATGAAAAGGTCATTGGTCTGACAAAATTCTATCATGCAATCTCCAGCATTGGGTCTATCACCAAGACCATATTTTCCAACTATTGAGCCTTCTTGTTTCCAACTTTTGCATTCCAGTCACCAGTAATTATCAGTATGTTCCAATTACATGTTTGGTCTATTTCAGATTACTGATAGAAATCTTCCCTTTCTTCATTTGTGGCCTTAGCGGTGGGCATAAATTTGAATAATAGTCATATTAACTGGCATTCCTTATAGGTGTATGGATATTATTTTTATCACTGACAGCATTGTATTTCACGACAGATCTTGAGATGTCTTTTTTGATGATGAGTGCAAATCCATTTTTCTTTAATTTGTCATTCACAGCATAGTAGACCATATGATTATCTAATTCAAAATGGCCCATGCCAGTCTATTTTAGCTCACTGATGCCAAGAATGTCAATATTTATGCACCAATTTCTCTTTTAATGATTTCTAATTTTCCTAGATTCATACTACATACATTCCATGTTCCAATTATTAATGAATGTTTATAGTTGTTTCTGCTCATTTTGAGTCATGCCACATCAGCAAATGGAGGTCTCTGGGGCTTTACTCCATTTCAGTCATTAAGGTAGACTCTACTTAGAGGGGGCAACTCTTCCCCAGTAGTCTTCTGAGTGCCTTCCAACCCGGGGGGCTCATTTTCCGGCACTATATGTGACAGCATTTCTTTGCTATTCATAGTGTTTTCAATGGCTAGTTGTTTTGGGAGTGAGTCACCAGGTCCTACTCCCTAGTCTGTATTAGTCTGGAAGCTCAGCTGAAACCTGTCCACCATGAGCGACCCTGCTGGTATCTGTGATACTGGTAGCATAGCTTCAAGCCTCATAGCAACACACAAGCCCCCATAGTATAGGAAACTGACAGACATTTGGGGGCAAAAAGCAACCATTGGCAAGGTGATGGTTATTCCATACCCAATGATTAAGCTGCCCTGGACTCTAGTCAGCACGCAAAGCTCTTAAATAAATGGGCAGAAGGCAAATGCCCAGTACTACATCCAAACAATCTCCCAATAATAAAATGACTGCTGAGTCATTGGATTGTTAAAACTAGTATTTCTATACTCTGATGAGTAAATATTACCACTCTCAAATAATATTTATCAAATGCTTGTACAAACTTAGAAAACTGCAGCATTGTTTGATATACATGTGAATTAATTAGTGGCCTAAATATATAATAAGTATCTTAAAGCACCTCAAAAGAAGATGTCAAATGAGTGGTTTGAAACAAAGTCCTGTGGCTTTTTTCAGCACAGTCATACTGAACTGCTTCCTGTGCACTTGAATGGTTTTCACTCACTCTCCCACAGGCACTATTTAAAGTATCCACGAAGCAAATGTAATGTCATAGGACGATCTGCCTTCTGTTCATCCACATGCTGCAACTAGAAGACTTTCCCTCTTGCTTCTGAAGGCACGGTACAGCTTGAGAGTTCAGAAAATGATATTAGAGTCAGTCTGCAGGCCAATGTTTAGTGACTAGCCATGTGCCCAGATCTGATTTCACAGTGTCCACATTGACCAGTATTGGTGGACAAGTAGATGTTGTCACAGGTGATTGTTCAGAGTAGTGGATGAATAAAGACCAAGAGCAAAGACTTCTAGTTCTACTCTTGCTAACTTGATGGGTCTCAAGATATGTATTGCATGTTACCACTACAAAAGGAGAAAATTGGTTAGGAACCCTCCACGTTAAAAAAAAAAAAAAAAAAATGAAAGCCACACCGTGATTCGGTCCTCTAGAACAGGGGCCCCCAACCCCCAAGTCATGGACTGGTACTCATCAGTGGCCTGTTCTGAACCAGGCCACACAGCAGGACATGAGCAGAGGGAAGCTAGCAAAGCTTCATCTGTATTTACAGCCACTCTTTGTATCCTGAATCATCCCTATCCCCCAGGCCTCTGGAAAAATTGTCTTCCATGAAACCAATCCCTGGTGCCAAAATGACTGGGGCTGCTGCCCTAGAGCATGAACATTGCTGTAGGAAGGTCTATGAAGTGCAGTATTTCTTGGTGTGAACTACCATTATCAAAGCTGGAATGTTAAAGAGGATTGTGGCTTACAGATCTACAGCAAGCTGAAGATCTGTCACTCCTAAGCCATTTACTGTATGTGGTCATTGCCTGTTTGTAAGGGTTCATAGGAATAGGAAGAAGCAAGCTGGAACTTGGTCCCGGTAAGTCCATGTTTTTAGCCTCATCTTTACTGCATCACCTTAGCTTTGCTACATGCATTGATTGGTCAATCTGTTTACAAATGAATCTTGGAAACACCAGCTTTTTTGTAAACTGATGCTGCCCGCTGTCTGTGTTGCATTTGGAAATATGGTAACATTTGTTCCTGGATCAGCATGTACCAATCTCCACCATTAAACCAGAGAGCAAGATTTAGTTCTGCCTAGGTGTCAAGTGCTTGCTGCCATACCACTGTGGTGTCCAATCCCATCAGATCTCAGAAGCTAAGCAGGCCTGGTTAGTACTTGGATGGGAGACCACCTGGGAACACCAGGTACTGTAGGCTTAGGAGAAGGACCCAGCAACCCACTCCCCAAAACCAATCCGCCATTGAAAACCCTATAATTAGCAGAGAACACTGATAATAGGGTTTCGCCAGTTGTACATAGGGTCGCTATGAGTTGGACATCAACTTGGTAGCACCTAACAACAACAACAACAGGTGTCAAGTATATGAAAAAGGAAGGATGTTTGTTAGAAGTAGGTTTGGTTAAGAGAGACAAAAAACACAGGAGAAATGTTGCCTTAAACAAACTTAAAGTTTAATTCTTTTTCAAATAAATCTAGATAGTTTCTGCACAGAAGAATTAACCTAGCAGGAGTGCTATGTAAGAACTGTTGCAAAGTCAACCCTTATTTGGCATCTGGGATGTTGGCTCCTGGGGTGTTCCCAGTCAATAATTAGTTGATGTTGGGGAATGACTAGCAGATTATTTTCTAATTGAGTCAAGAATTTTAGCCCACTTAGCACTATGCCTAGATTATTGGTCTGCTTCCTTCTTAGGAGTCTGGAATTTCGGTACAGGTGAGGCAGAGGGTACCTAACATGACTAGCTCCCACATGTGCTTCCCTGCACAGAACTATCACACACACTGCCACACTTTCATTGTTGGGGAAGAAAGATCTCCTGTACATAGATTTCTCCAGACTCTGTGGGTATCTTTTTTCTTCTTGATCCAGCTGTGGATCCTTACTATACTGTTCTAATAAATCTTAGCCATAGGGCCGACTACATACTGAGCCCTGTGAGCTCTAGCAAAACTCCAAATGTGCAAATGATCTTGGGGAGGCCAAAACAGTTCTGGACCAATGTAGCAGGTAGCTCCGCAATGATCCAGGATCCAGGCTAGCTTTTGATTGCCTATCTCAAGTGCATCCAGATATTATGGGCCAGGATGGCTTATCCTCACATCTATGTCAGGAAGGAGGAAAGGAGAAGCAGAAGGGCAGCCCTCTTCCCCCACCACTATGGCAGCCCCCTTATCTGCAGAGATATGCTCCAAGACCCCCAATGGCTGTGTGAAACCTCCAATAATACTGAGCTGTCTATATACTATGTTTTCTCCTATACACACATACTTAAAATAAAATTTAATTTATAAATTAGGCACATTAAAAGACTAACAATAATAAAATAGAACAATTCTTGATAAAATAATAAAATAGGCTATGATTAAGTAAAATCACTACAATACTGTGACAATCTGATAATTGAGAGAGCCAACAGCTATTAAGTGACCAATAGGCAAGGAAAATGTAGTGTGGAAATGGAAGACAAAGGGATGATTCATGTCCTAGACAGAATGGAGCAGAACAGTATGAGATTTCATCACACTACTCAGAACCGCACACATTTAAAACATATGTATTATTTATTTCTGAAATTTTCCATTTATAATGCTCAGACCACAGTTGATGGTGGGTAACTGAAACCATGGAAAGTAAGACCA
The DNA here is from genome assembly GCA_007922755.1 of Pedetes capensis. Taxonomy (NCBI): domain Eukaryota; kingdom Metazoa; phylum Chordata; class Mammalia; order Rodentia; family Pedetidae; genus Pedetes; species Pedetes capensis. The sequence goes on along the minus strand of VMDO01003990.1, from coordinate 106,207 downwards.
CAGATAAGCATCAGCCTTCTGTATTTATTACAATTCCTAGTTGTTATGCAAGTCAGTTATAGCCCATTGAAGTGAATTTAATCCGAGGGCCACACTCAGCATATGGAAGGTTAGAGAATGTCTTTTAGATAATCCTGTCTCTACTAGGAAGGAGAAAGTAGATATTGGGGAGCAACTAATAGACTCTGCCACAAAAAGTGAGAAAACAGTGAGTATAGTTTTTTAAATTGAATCAAGTTAGGGATCTTCATACCACAGAGCAAAATTAAACAGGTCAAAGTCCTAAATCAATTTTAGGCTGAATTTTCTAAACAGTGAAAAAGAGACAGGCTTCTTGCCTATAAAAAGAATTATTCTGGGACCAGTGACCAGCTGCTAAATCATTTGCAAGCTGTTCAATGATGTACATATGGACAGAACTGAGAATTTCCTTGACATTGAATCCCTACCACTTCCCCCCTCTATCTCTCACCTCATTTTCTAAATATTTCTAAAAATAAAGTATTTTGACTGGAACTCTTTAAACCAAATGGAAAAATTAAGCCTCTGTTACTTGGTTCTTTACGTAGTTCATAAAATATCTCCTAACAGGACCATATTAGCCCAGCATATTATAACTCTTGTCCTCAAGGAGTTTCTAACTTAGTCCATGACAATGTTGAATATTGGGCTATATTTTTATGCAAATGTACTGCTACTACCAAGCTACAGATGCATGGGATCCTAACCTGGGTATTTGGTAATCATGGAGTTTTATGAATATTCCTGAAAGGGTTTGCAAAATTATGTGCAAACATGCATTTTTCTGTAGCTTTCATCAGCCAGTCAAAGGATGTCATAAACTCAATGATTATGAATGTTTGGATTCATGGTTTAACTTGTAAGAGTCCAAAGATGACATATGTGCTATGATCCGTTCTTGCTGACTTCCCAGTGTCCTGGAGATTGGTGGTGAAGGGAAATTTACTAGCTAGCCGGCCAGGGCCAAAGGAATAGAAGGACAAGAGCAAAGCAAAATAGCAAGCCCTAGAGAGTTAGAGCTCACTCAATTACAGAGTAGCTCTACCAACCAACCCCCATGTGTCTGTCAGTTTGTCATGCTGTGGGGGTTTGTGTGTTGCTGTGATGCTGAAAGCTACACCACTGGTATTTCAGATACCTGCAGGGCCACCCATGGTGGATAGGTTTCAGCTGAGCTTCCAGACTAAGGACCCAGCAGCCCACTCACAAAAAATATTAGCCACTGAAAATCCTATGGATAGCAGAGAAGCACTGTCAAATATAATGCTGGAAAATGAGGCCCCCAGGCTAGAAGGCATTCAGAAAACAACTGGAGAAAAGTTGCCTCTTCAATATTGAATCCACTTTAATGACGGGAATGGAGTAAAGCCCCTGGGATCTCCTTTTGATGATGTGACATGACTTAAAATGAGAATAAACATAGTTACTGTAACAATGTGCTCAAGCATTAAAAAAAAAAAAATTGTGTGCATGGCAGTGTTGGGTACTGTTTCATTCTCACCATGAGTCAGATCTGACTTGAGGGCAACCAACAACAACTATCAGCCAACACCTTTCCTTAGAATAAGTCACTCCTAAATGACATGTCTGACTTTCATTCAGGATGGCTCGGAGTCTCCCAAATCATTAGTTAAGGCCCATCAGGGGACCACCATTTTCCCTATGAACCCATTGCTTTTTTGCATAGGCCTTCTCTATGGCCACCTAGCAAGAATGTGACTTCTGCTGTATCCTGGATCCTGGTAAGGGCTACAATGAATGATAAGGTCAATTACAGTAAAATCTAGAAGCCTAAGTTCAAACAGAGCCTACAGCTGTACCACTGTGGTGTCTGATCCTGTCAGATCTAGGAAGCTAAGCAAGGTTGGGCCTGGTTAGTACTTGGATGAGAGACCATCTGGGAATAGCAGGTGGCTGTAGGCTTGGGAGAAGGACACAGCAACCCACTCCCCAAAACAATCAGCCGTTAAAAACCCTATGAATAGCAGAGAAACATTAACAATAGGTGTTTCACCTGTTGCATGTCGGGTCACTATGAGTCAGATACCGACTCGATGGCACCTAACAACAACAAGTTCAAACAGGTAGCACATCACATCTACTTGGGTATCTTTCCTTAGCCTAAGTCAATGAGATCTGATAACAAACAACAAAATCTCTACATTAAGGTATATGTGAATGAAATTGCTCACTTTTGTTTAATCCATTTCCTTAATTTAATAAGATAGTTATAGGGCACATGTAATGGTGATCTGAACCATTCTGCACAGGGATGAGATTTATTCTTGAGAGGTTAGTAATTTGGTTGCAAGAGTGTTTATGGTATCCCACCAGTTGATGTTAGATGTATGTAAGGGATAGTCTGATTTTTGAAAGCTGCAGCAGCCTCTTAAAGCAACAGGGTCATCCAGAATCATACTGTTTAGGGTGATGATAAATAGGCCAGAAGGCAAATAGGATTTTCTCAAGAGGATTTTAGGTAGTTACCCACCATGATTTTCACTTTATATACACCTGGTATGGCGGTGGTTCTGGTACTTGTGAAATTTAGACGAGTGCTCTTGAATCATGGAAACTACATTGATTAGGGAATCATTTAGGAGAGAAAAAAAAACTATAATGGCTCAAATAGGATAGAAATTTCTCTCTCTCTCTAACTGCCCAGGAGTAGGTGAATAGTTCAGGCTCCACTCCATTAAATTATCCAAGGATCCAGGTTTTATCCATCTTGTTGCTCCGTCATTTCAAGGAAGATCAGTGGCAGCACAGGCCCTGGGAAGCAAGTGGAGTGCAGGCACTTTCCCCTTAAGCAAGTGATGCTCACATAGGGGAGAAGATTGCATGAGGTCAGACCTAGCTGCAAAGTAAGCTTGGAGGTGCAAGTCAATGCCCTGTTAGCTGCTGAAACTGCAGTGGGCAAGAGGCAGTTCTAGTATCAGAAGGAAGCAAAGGAGAATGGACTCTGGGGAACAATGATCAATTTCTGCTATGTTATGGATTAACTTTTATAAAAGTAGCAAAGGGCAGTAGAGAGTAGCAGGAAGGATATGGACTTCTGAGTGGAACAGATACCTCTCAATAATCCTCTCACTTAGTACCTATGTGATTTTTAACTTGTTGCCCTAATTCAATAACCTTTGGTTTTCCTAACTTCAAAACAGGAATAATAACATTACCTAACTTGCAGACCTATGAAGATTAAGTAAGGAAATGTTCACAGTGCCTGATACATAGAAAAAAAAATGTGTGTACATGATTTTTACCAGGATATGTAAGGAAGAAGATACAGAAAAGATAAATGACCCACGTTGCATTGATTTTGAAAACTAAAATGATAACTAAGATAACTTTCTCTTATAAAAATTCCAGTTACTCTGTGTCCTTAACTATAGGGCACTTTCATATTGGAGAAGGAAAATACAAAATGTTCTCTAGTGTTAATAAGGTAGTGAAATTACAGGCTAAGGCACTATCTAATAATAAATTGGGAACACCTAAATTGATGTTATACTTAAAATTCTGGAGAAAGCTTCATCAGAGATATTATGAAGTCACAATTTCCTCCTTCTCTGTAATACTTCTCTAGTTTTCAGAATCTCACTCCTTCAAAGCCAAGTTTATGCACTGCTTCCCTTACTAGTGTTACCACACTGTAGCTTCTGCCCCTTTCAAACCCTTCCACCTTATATGACTGCTAGTGGCTTACATGTCTGTATCAGTCAGCAGGTTACAGTTGGCCCTATGTATCTATGGATTCTGCATCCGTAGATTCAACCTACTGCAGGTTAAAAATATTAAGAAAAATGTTGCATCTGTACTGAACATTTGCAATTTTTTTGTTGTCATTATTCCTTAAACAATACAATATAACACTATTTATATAGCATTTATGTTGTATTAGGTACAAGTAGTCTAGAGAAGATTTAAAGTATATGGGAGGATGTGAAGCCTGCAGCCATAGCCCCTGGTGTCTGATCCCATCAGGTCTTGGAAGCTAAGCAAGGTCAGGCCTAGTTAGTACTTGGATGGGAGACTGCCTGGGAATACTGGCTGCTGTAGGCTTGGGAGAAGGACCTGGCAACCCACTCTCAAAAGACTCAGTCATTAAAAACACTATGAATGTCAGGGAAGCACTGACAATAATGCTAGCAATGGCACAGTGCAGGGTGGTATTTCATCTGTTGTACATAGGGTCGCTATGAGTTGGACCCAACTCAACAGCAACTAACAACAGTTAGTTGCATAGTTATGCAAATATTATGCCATTTTATATAAATGATTTGGGTACCCACAGGTTTTGGTATGCAAAGTGGGATACTCACTCACAGATACTGAGGGATGTTGGGGATTTTTAAAAGCACCCCATGGATAGGATCCCTCAGACTAGCCTGAGGGACTGACCTCTAGATGACCCCAGGGCCACATTCCACTCACTCACTCCTACCCCTCCCATCGAGTGACTAAAGATGGCCCCTAACCAGCCTAACCCTGTCCCAATCACCTCTACCTTGATTGGTCACCCTAAGCCCCCTGATTGGTCCCTAAGGCACTCTACCTGATTGGACCCCTATACACCTTACCCACCAATCCAAATTGCACCCCAAAATCACCCTATTTAAATAACTGCCCCAGGAATACACCCTGATTGGCTGTCCCCAGTACACACCCCCTTTATATATTTATATAGGCTCCTGGACCCCACTTCACCCTTCACCATTCTCCAATTGCTGTCCAGACCCTATCACCTTGATCCAGTGCTCTCCAATCCTGAGACAGACCATCTAGCAAGCCGATGAGTCAAGAGCAGGGGCCCTGAAGCACCGAAGGCTACAAGCAACTCATGAAGAGCCTCCTGATTCCTCCCATCCTTGGGAAGGAGGGAGGTAGAGAAGGCGAGCTGTGAGACTCAAGACCACCAGACCTCCAGCACAGCAGAACATCTGTTGCTGTAGCTTTAAGAGCAGAGCTGTATCATAAGTAAGCCTGCAGCGTTCCATGCTGCTGGCTTTGAGCCGGCATTTATCAGGGGCTGCTTGCTGGTTGCCCCTCATTTGGGGAGTAACCCAGTAAACTTTCCCTCTCCTGTTTTCCTCAGAAGGTCTCCTGAGGTCCTTCTTTGGCGCCTCCAGCCACCACACCAACCCGGTCCTGTGGGTCCCTGATACCCACTCCATGTTGGGCCAAGGCTTTGACCTCAGCCGGTCCTGAGCCACACCCCGACAGAGGGACATCTGTATAAGCAACTTGAAGGCAAAGATTAATTTTGTATTTTATGCATAATTGTCTCTTACTGTCTCCTCCATCCCCTTGGATAAAACTTCATACCTAACATGCAAACTTAATCAACAGTTGCTACAGGAATAAATAAAGGAATTTCTATTTGGCCATTGCAGCTCAATTTTCCAGCAACTGTGTATTTTTACTAAAAAACGATTAGGATCATTATCTGATAAACATATTGGGGATAAGGAAAAAATTGTTTAAAGTCTTAATTGTTCTAAGGAAGTTGAAAACATTTGGTTGCATTCAAAAGTCTTGAATCTCTCATTGAGTTAATATAGCTTTCAGTTTTGTTTTTCTTAAGTAAATCACTTAACCTTGATGGCTTCTCCTTCTTCCTTGGCCCAATGTGGATAATAATAGTTGACCTGCCTACCACAAGAGTCTCTGTGATGAGGAGAAAAAGAAATAATGATGTGGGCTAAATCTCTTTGGGAAATTCTAAATCACTGTGAGATTTGAGCTCATAGTTCTAGCAATAATTTCCCATTTTATGGAACATAAAAGTTAAGCTCCCAGTTTTGACCTTCTGGCCCCATAGCTATATAATCTTTCACAGCCTAGGCTGTGTTTCTTCTTGTTTTGGAGTAGTCCACTCTCATTCATCATAGCTCAGAAGTCTCAAGACTTGGAGGTCACTTAATAAAAAATTCTGAGTTAATCCAGTGAATCAAAGAATTAGATGATCTGACTTTACCCCTGAGAGATCAGACCTGCTATTTCCTTTTTTTTAAGGCTGAACTTTTCTCTCATACCATCTGCCTTAGAGTGCACAACAATCTACCATCTTGAAAGGAAATCCTACTTTTTGTAGAGTTTAAAGTTTATCTGAAATGATGGATGGAAGCCACCCTCAATGTTAAGATGCTAGGGTTCTGCAAAAACAGAGCAGACTATAAATTGAACTTTAACGGGGGTGGCATCAATTTGACATATGGTCTAGTTTCCTAAGGTTGCAGTCTACTAAAATTACAAAGAAAGTTTGATTAAGTACTGGCTACAGGGTCTTATAATTATGCCAAACAGTAGGAAAGAGAGAGCAAAATCCTATAGGATTCAGGCAAAGGCCTGGAAGATGAAAGGTTCTTATTCCCAAGGTAAGCTTTCATTACTCATACAGTCCTTTTTTAAAATGCAAAAGCATCCAGAGGAAGCATAGTAGGCAAGTGATCTCAGAGTAAGGGAGACCTCCTCTAGTGTGTAAGCAACAGAAAAGACAAAAAAGTAATTCAGCAGAAAAATGTAGGATTGCTGCTGGTGGGGGACAGAAGGGCAGGGAAACTCCAAAGCTATGAAAACCCAGGGATGTAATACATTTTAATATTTTCCCTTCTCTTAGTACAAGGTTCTCACCTTCAGCACTACTGACATTTTGAGCCTTAAAAGTAGTTCAAAATGTGGCTCAAGAATACCACACTGCCCTTTTGTTTTATGTAGACAAATAAACTAGGCAAAGCTGGTGCAGAGGGTATAGATATGGGAAGAGGGCAGGACTGTTCTGGAAGGAACTAGAGGTAGACCAGGTGGCATGGATTGGATTTTAAATGGCCCCCAAAGGCCCATGTTTAAAGACATGGCCCCTAATCTGTGGCACTATTGGGAGGTGGTGGAACCTTTGCGCAGTGAGGCCCAGTGTGAAGAAATTAGGTTATCAGGGGTGTGACTTTGACGGGGATATTAGGACTCCAACCCCTTCCTGGCTCTCTTTGCTTCCCAGCTGTCATGACTTTAGCAGCTTTCTCCACTGTGTCTTCCCTCCAGGATGTTCTGCCTCACCACAGGCCCAAAGCAATAAGTTCAAGTGACTATAAGTGGAAACCTCTGAAACTGTGAGCCAAAATAATAAGTCTTTTTCTCCTTTTGATGATCTCAGGTACCCTGTCACAACAACCAAAAGCTGACTAACAGAGCAGGTGAGGGTTGGTTTTCTGGGACAAGGTAGGCAGGCTCATTCCTCCCCTACTCCTGATTTGCCCATGATCAGTTCTGCTATATTTCTTCCCGACAGCCTTTGCACATACTGCTCTTCCTGCATGAACTCTTCCTACCACCCACTCCTGAGCCTCCTTTTAAATAATCCTTATTCAGCCTCTATGTGTTGGCTTGAATTTCACCACTTCAAGAAAGCCACCTCTGATTGCCTCCTAGACGAAGTCAGGTCCCCCTATTGAATATTCTCTTGGTACCATTTATTTCTCTTCATAGAATTTAGTACATTTATGATCAAAGTATTGGTATGTTGGCTGTCTGCTTGACATCACAGTTATGTTAGAGAAGGAACTGTCTTGTTTGTAATTATATCAGCAGCATTACAGATCACACTCAGAAATGGCAACTGAATGAATGAATGAGCACCAAGTAGTGCTCTGCCAATCCTATGATCCATAAGAAGTAAATTCATCTTAAAATACGTGAGCGCTCCTGTAACAGTGCCTTGGACCAGGCCAGAGGTGACATACTGTAAAGTGCACTGTCACTGTCAACAGCAGGCGGCATCCCTGTCTGCCAGGTAAGGAACCTGTGGGCCATGAAGGTGTGGACTTTTGAGACTGAGCTCCTAAGAACAGACTTAACTGAGGTATATTTGTGCCCTAGAACTCAGGAGTGATCAAGGATCAGCTTTCTGTAGTGTGGTATCTGTGGTTTGAACAGATGGACTAGAGTGTGTAGATGGGGCTAGAGCTGTTGACCAAGGGCAGCAAGCTGCAGCCTGGGGCTGGGAATTAATCTTCCTGTGCTGCCACATTCCAGCCCAAACCTCTGAGGTGTGCAGGAATTATGAATTCAAACCTGGCCTTGTAGGTCTTTATGAAAGTATATTTGTCAAGTGCAAAGGATACAACATTTTATTTAGTAGCTCACTGAATTGATACATAATTTTTCAATATTTAATGTGAAAGGTATACAAACCTCTATTTGTACTTTGCCCTGGGTCTTATAAACATTTGAGCTGAGCCTGTGGAGCAGGGGATAGACTCTGTCTGTGTATCATTCTTAGCTCTCTGTTGATCTGGATGTTTTCCTGTGGCCCTGCCTGGTTAGGCAGTGGTTGGCAACAGCCACCAAGGACTCTCATGTTAGTTAGTTAGACTTTTGCTTCACAGTTACCAAACTACCTGACAGAAACGACTTGAGGGAGGACAGAAGTATTTGGCTGGTGGTCCAAAGGATTTTCCAGTCCAGGTTGGCAGGGAGGAGGCAGCAGGAGCGTGTGGCAGAGGAGAGTTGTTTGCATCATAGCAGATCAGGAATAGAGAGAGCTTGATGGAACCAGGTTGTTGTTGTTGTTGTTGTTGTTGTTGTTGTTGTTGTTAGGCACCATCCAGTGGAGTCCAACTCATAGCAATGCTATGTACAACAGACAGAACACTGTGCAACTCTGTGCCATGCCTGGCACTATGTCAATGCTTCTCTGCTATTCATAGGGTTTTAAATTGCTGATTGTTTTGGGAGTGGGCTGCTGGGTCCTTCTCCCAAGCCTACAGCAGGCAGTATTCCCAGGCAGTCTCCCTTCCTAGTATTAACCAGGTCCAACCCTACTTGGCTTCCAAGACCTGATGGGATTAGATACCAGGGCAGTATGGCTATAGACACCATAAACACAGACCCACATAAAACTTCCCATGGCCTTTCTCAAATGACCTACTTCTTCCAACGAGGTTCCAACTCCCAAAGTTGCACAGCCTCTCAAAACAGTGTCCCCCACCTTTGGGGGACATTTTATATTCAAATCATAACAGCTCCTTTTATTTATAGTTACTGCTGAGGCAGAGTCCCTGTCTCAGGTCTCAGGGACATGTTACTATGGCAAGTCCATCCTTATCAGCAGCTCAAGTCCTCCCTTGTCATGGCAGCGTGAAGAGAAAGTATGGAGGAGGCCAGAGGCTGCTTCCATAAACCCACAGGCAGGAAGCACTGCTCTGAAGCTTCAGTTTTGAGAGAGTTCCAGGTGTAGTAAGAAGCCTAGTAGGGCCCTTCTGTTTTGCCTGTATACAAGTAGAAAAGAAGAAGACTTTTACTTTTATAAATCAACACACAGCAGAGGAAAATTTTATGGGACTATCCTCAACAGTAAACAGGTAATCAGGGCTCACTGCAGATGGAAGTCTAGGAATAAAAACTGAATTTCTATGAAAAGCACTGAATGTTAAACCCACTGAGAAAATTCTATGCGTGTAGTTAGGTCAGACACAGAATTAGCAAATCTGATACCAAGATGATTTGCCTCTTAGCATTCTCAAATCTTATTAAATATTTTCTCCTAAAAGCAGACTTACTCTGAGTTTAGAATGTTGAGGGGCCAAGCCAACTAATTCCTTGTTATGTGACCACTTCTCTACGACATTTTGTTAGTGCACAGGCTAAAAACTCTACTCTCTCTGACAGAAGTTTCTAGAAATTAATAGAAATAACCTGTCTCAGCCTCTCAATAAACTAGGGAGTTAATTGGCAGATTACCCACAATGTTGAGACAACACCTTGGCCACCTGGCAAACCTCTGCTGTTGCGGATGGAAACATCCTTTCTCTTTCTCCTGTCTTGGTCAAGAGTTAGCCCCATTTAACAGACAGACAGAAGGAGGGGAGTGTGGAGAGGGAGGGAGACAGACAGAGGCAACAGAGGCAGAGGCAGAGACAGAGAGACAGAGAGAAACTCTACAGCCATTTCAGAGATTGGCTTTGGAAAAAATGTCTACCTTGGGGAATGAACAATTTTAGACTTCCTGCTTGATTTCTTTAACCAAGGGTGTCACTAATTTGTCTTTGTTTTTCTGAGCCTTAGCTATGAAAAACTGAAATTCATCCAAGAGTCCATATTGCAACTATGTCATTTTTACTCCAGCTCCATGAATTTTGATTCTTTTGCTATTAAAAGCTTTCTATAACTCTAGTATATGTTATGTGCACTGATGTACTTGAGAAAAATATGCTGATGTTTTCAATTTCTTTTGAAAAGCATAAAAAATAAGATAGATTGATGGATGAATTAGAAATGGGCTAGCTAGATAGAAGTGTGGTAAAGTGTTAATTGTGGAGCCTAGGTGGTGGATATGTAGGGAAATCACTGTAAAACTCTTTCATGTTTTCTGTTTTAAAATTCTTTTGTAATAAAATGTTAAGTAAAATTTAAAAAGATTTCCAAAAACTTCCTGATTGTCATTAGTCCAAATATTCTCTCAACCAAAGCACTTGAGTGGTCATTAATGTCAGGTTTCACTGTACATACAGCAAGAAACAAACCAAAAAAAATGTGAATATTTTGATCTGGTTTAGGAGAATAATATAAAAGATGACATTTTCATTAATCTTTTAATAAAGAGAAATTAGAACACTTTTTAAAGTCAAAATGTATAGTGATTTCATACCCTTGAATGATATCCTCAAAACTGCAGGATTGCATAATATTTTAAAAACAAAATTTCTGAGTAGTGAAAGTTTATAGTCTATAAGTAGCTGCCTTGCAGTGTTGTTGTTATTAGGTGCTGTTGAGTCGGTATCCGACTCATAACGACCCTACCTACAATAGGCAAAACACTATTGTCAGTGCTTCTTTGATGTTTATAGGGTTTTCAATGGCAGATTGATTTTTGGGAGTGGGTTGCTGGGTCCATCTCCTAAGCCTACAGCACCTGGTGTTCCCAGGCAGTCTCCCATCCAAGTACTAGCCAGGCCCAACCCTGCTTAGCTTCTGAGATCTGACAGGATCAGATGCCACAGGACTACAGCTACAGGCTGCCTTGCATTAGATAACCCATATAAGACAATAGTTCCAATAATGTAAATCCAGAGAAATGATAGCCTACATTACTTCCTTAATTTCCTTTTCCAATATCTGATCTGTTTTAAACTTTTAATATTTTACCTATAAATTAAGATTTATAATCCTTTATAACTTCCTTTGTTGAAACTTAAACATCATGTGTCTATGAAATGAAAGATGAAGATTTTATAATCTGTCCACCAAAATTTTTACCTCATTCACATTAAATGATTACATTTCTTAACCTCAAAATCATAAAAATCTCAACTCAATGGAGACATATGAAAGGACAATTATTTTCAATTCCCTATACACATTCTTTTTTTCTCTCCCTTTATTGGTAAATGTTGGTGGGGTACAGAGTTATACAGCATCAGCTTTTTCCATTATGCAACTATTACATCACTTTCCCCACACACTTTCAAAGTAAAACTTAGCCACAAAAAACCCACAGTCGTACCATGCCACCCGAAATGAATTTCTATTTTGTTAAATGTGGCATTACTTAATTTTTCTACTCCAGATACCCTTAAACTAATTCAACTGCATAAAGGTTTAAAGGAAAAAATAGACTAAAGAAAGAGAATACATTTTCTTTGGTCCATGATTATAAAGATACAATTGATGTATTTTTAAAATACCTAAAATATCACTCTTAAAAGACATTAGATTCATATTTGATGATTTGGTTGAGAAGAAATGATACCTATTTAAATGTTTGGTCCAATTAAGTTTAGCTGAGAAAAGTTAGTCAACTAAAACAATATATTCCTGCTTACAGATTCTCCATTAAGTGAGCAGCTTTATAATACTGAGGAGTTTGAGAAGTACTTCATATAAGGATGAATGCAAACCCCACACATACCCACATACACAATTGGACGTGTCTCCAGGATTGCTACACGCATCCTGAGAAAAAGAAGTAAAGTAGTCCATGCAGCTATGGCACCAACAGCATTCATATATTGTGTAGGTACTATCTTTGATTACATGAATATTTAAATAACAGCAAGGAAAGAGCTTTGTTGTACAGCACTTGTTCTATCTGCATAGCTTGAACACAATTATTTCTTTTGCATTACTTATGGATGCCTTTGAGTGTCTATGATGAACATAAAAATGATCTGCAGTGTACTTTTCACTCAATGACTTCTAGCAGGTAACCTGCCTGAAGTTCAGTTTCTTTGGCTTTGATATTCTCTACCAAAGGCAGATCGCTGTTGCTTTTCACATTGCCTTTTGCTTTTCAAGGAAGTTTTGTTCTAAGCATAGGTGAATTTAAAAGCACAAAGTGAGCTTGTGCTGATGAAGACCGCCAGGGACACAGTACTGTACCCAGTCAAAACTATGACTTGCAAAGAAAAGAACACCTAGAGAGAGAAAAAACCTGTGTGTGTTATGCTGTTAAGACTAGGTTTGTTTCTGTTCCTCCAAGTAGAAGATCAATGACTGTTGACCTTACAGGTTCACATTCTGTGAAGCACTTTACAGGTACTATGCACTTGCCCACTAAGGAGCAAGTGAGACTAAACCCACCCAAGTAACACCCATAAAGCCTCAAGAATGCACATTACAGTTATCCTTTAAAAAAAAGAATCTTCCAACAGCATTTAGCCACATTTCTCTAATAAAATGGCGCATCTCCAGAAGGACTGGCCTGCAGCTGGCAGCTGGGGCTTATCTCTGCACCAACTAGAATGATGTTTCTACTGGTGAGAGCAATTCAATTTCTGAGAAATATCAAGGAGTCTGGCTTGTTATGGAAAGCAGTTCAGTTGCTGCAACCACCCCTTTCCAGTGCAGTGCTAGACATGATTGCAAAATATATCCCTTTACAAGAAAACAGCTTTTCAGCTGGGCTGGGTATTACAACCCACTCCTGTAATCCCAGTGATTCAGGAGGCTGAGGCAGGATAATTACAAATTTGAAGCCAACGGAAGCCTGTACAAACCAGCGAGACCCTGCCTCAAAATTTAAAAAGGAAAAAGAAGGCTAGGGGTGTTGTTCAGTGATAGAGCACTTGCCTAGCATGCACAAGGCCCTGTGTTCAACCCCCAGTACTACAAAATAAATAAATAAATAAATAAATAAATAAATAAATAAATAAATAAATAGAAAAAGGAAAAGGAAAGAAAGAATAAGTGAAAAGAAAACGGTTTTTTAGTGTTGAAAACATTCTCAAATCATCTAACTTTTCATGTCTTCCCCTGATAATGGAAGCCAAAGTTATGGCTGTCAGAAACTACCTTCATCTGTATATGAGGTGGATGGCCAGCTACCATGTCACATGGTACATCATCTGTCTGCTTAGAAGAAGCTGCAACTCCCTTCCAACGTGTCCCTCCAAATGAATAAAATTTCAGATTGCAGCAACTATGGTCTGGAAAGCACTCTTCATTTGCCTTTTTTTCCCCATATTCTTCAGATTGCAGCAACTATGGTCTGGAAAGCGCTCTTCATTTGCCTTTTTTTCCCCATATTCTATCTGTCAATCTCTTGTTTTCTCAAACAAGTGGTTATCAGTCAAAACATGAACGTCAGCACAGGTTGAGGACATTCTATTTCTCTCGAAAAGCTGCTGTGTTCACCTCAGCCAATTACATTGAAAGATCACTAAGTAATAGATTTTTAAACACACAAAACAGAAGAACTGAAGAGAAAAAAAACCATGAGGTTCAACTGCAAAGAGCTCTTCTTCTTTAACAGAAAAGTATATATATGACTTCCAAGTCCTAATCTGATTGGGGATTAAAAAATTCCTCTGGAAAATGTTTTCATTATAGCATGCGATCAGTCTGATGAAATTCAGAGTACAAGTCCTGACTCACATTTTGCAGGCTTTAATTTCCATGTCAGTTTAGGGTTTTTTTTTGTTGTTGTTGTTGTTTTTTCATGTCAGTTTAGTTTTCAATGCCTTTGGTGTCCTTGGGTCTGCCCAATGCGAGCCCCACCCAGGTCTGGGAGGTGGGAGTGGTCCACACTGTGGTTCAGTTCTCCAGGCTTTTGCTCTGCGGCTGCAGATCAGTTTTACGCATGTGCAATTTGGTGGTGAGCCAAGATTTGCTGCCTTTGCCCTATTCCTTTTTTTCTGTGCTATAACTATATACACACACTTTCCAAGTCCTCTATAGTTAGGAAGCTGGATTTCCATTCTCCCTGCATTGTCATACACTTCAACAACTGCATCCATCTCAATGGCAAAGCAGTAAGAGACCACAGGGTCCACTGGTCAGAGAGGAGGATTTTCTCTGAGTTGGGCCCCCACACAGCCCCCCTGCTATTGCAGGAGTACAGCGTCACAACTGCATCTTGCCCCAGAGCAGGACTGGAAAAAAAGAAAAAGAACAGGGAGGTGGCATTTCTACTAAATATTCTGTCCTCCAAGGAACCCACTTCCTGCTTTTTTCCTCTATCTAAAAAGTGAGAGTTTTTCTTGGAGCTTTTTCTTGTCCACACCCAGTGCAGAGTTCCAGTGTTAGACTGGAAACTTACCTTTGTGTCAGGGTATAAACTCAAGTAAAATACACAGTGGAATTTAAAAAAAGAAAAAAAGGAAACCTACCCTGTATCAGTCACTCTGTGATTTTATTTCTCTTCCCAACAAGTCCAGTACTATTCACTCTGGAGAATTCTCAGACAGTTGCTTTACGTATTGTCTCCACTTTTTAGTGATAATCAGAGAGATAGGGTGGGGTGTGCTTAATCTGTCACAGGTACTTAAAGTTGAATTCCTCTACAAACTGTTGCCATTTTATTGACTGACTTTAGAATCCCACCTCTAATTTAAGATTCCCATTGACTTTGTTTTCTAAATCTCCTTTTCAGTGTCTTCAGATTTTGCTGGCTGTCCTTGCTAATAGGAAAGCACTTAAAGCTGAGAAGGAACTCACAAATAGGAAGACTTTTGTGTCATGATAAGAGCACGTGGTTTGGTGTCAGAAAAACTTGAGTCAAGTTTGAAATCTTAAGCAAATTATCAAACCTCTGTGAGCTGCAGTTTTCCCATCTATAAAATAAAGATCATGATAAATGCTCATATGATTGTTGAAAATATTAAACCAGGCGTTACATGTACAGGATCTACCTAATTTTTATTATTAGGAAGAGTTTACATTGTTGATGTTTCCTTGACTAGTCCTTGTCAAAAGATACTCTGCTTGGTAGTCTTGTCACTGTGTTATAATAACGGTAATCATTAGACCTCACTCAAGACAACTATAAACCAGATGTGGTGGCGCAAGTCTGTAATCCCAGCACTTGGGAGGCTGAGGCAAGAGAATCATCAGTTTGAGACCAGCCTGGGCTATATAGTGAGAACCTGTCTCAAAAAAAGAATAATAATAAAAAAAGATAATTGCAAACTACAGACAAGACCAATCAGAAATATACAAAATGGAGATCCACAGGAGACCTGTTTAACTGTGCATTTTTTGAAGATGTGGTTATGGAACACGGCAGTGCTTTCATAGACCTGCAAAAATAGTATCTTTTGGAGAAACACTGATGAGGGGTCTGAAAATCCAAAAAAGAAGAATCAAAATGACTGTGGAAGCATAAAAATGGGTATATGAGTACAGCAATGTACTCTATCTGTGGTAGAATTTTTTTTTAGCATATGGAGCTTTAAAAAAATGTGACTTGGGCTCATTTATGTCTTTGTTCCCCAAAATATACTGATGATGATTATTTTCTGTTCATCAATCCTCATTGTAAGTTTAAAAGCTTATCATTGCCTGGAAATTTTTTTTTGTCAAAATTGAAGTAGCATTCTTAATAATCTAACTGTCTTTGTGGCCTCTGATTATCTTTTTCCATTTGCTAATTAACGGTCATAACTGTAAACCGATCTTTTCTATTTATTTTCTTTATTCCTCTTGGGTTTTCTATTGCCTTTTTCCTCTCTGGCAGGTTATAACTTGCTTTAGCACTTGCGTCTTGATTTTTTTTTCTTTGCCTCACTAACTCTCTTATTTATAAGCTCATAATGCTTGCCTAGGACTTTTTAATTGCAGTCTATTTGAACACAAATCGCTTCTGAACTTTTTATTCTGTACATTTCTGCAATGATAATAAGGAATAGAGTCAAATTTAACTAAAGAAGAATATCAAAAGCTCTCTAGAGCAGAACACAGAATAATACAGCATTTCATTAGTTTTCAACACCCACACTAGAAAGCTCACTTGTCATAATTCTTTTCCATTCCATTGCTATTGCTCCTGCATTCACAATGGCAGCCATTATTTCAAAAGTGCCAAAATAAAGTGATGATTTCTTCCACAGAGAAATGTAGGGCTGAAAATGAGCTGACTGTTAATAAAGGAAAAGTACCAGCTATACTGATATGAAATTTTATATCAACCAATAACCAAGTGTCTATTGAGTGCTTATTGTATACCTACCAATGAATGAAAATGAAATATGCTGATAGCTCCTCCCTTCTTTACATTGCCTTCTGCTCCTCTCATTCTAATAAAAAATAAATTCCCTTTAAATACTCTTTCTTGAAAAACATGACCTTTAAAAGCTCCACAGGTTTGACTTGCTGGGTCCTCAGAGCCATGTGGGAATGAATAAGCAGGACAGTTTTCTATGGACTGAATGAATGTTTGTGCTCCTGAAAATTCGTATGTTGAAACCCAAACCTGTAAGGTGATGGTGTTAGGAGTTGGTCTCTGGGGAGGTGAATAGGTCATGAGGGTGGAGCCCCCATGAATGGGATTCATGTCCATATAAGAGACCTCAGAGAGCTCTATCATCCTATCTGCAATGTGAGGACATAACAAGAAGACAGCCATCTATGAACTAGTAATTGGGCCCTTGCTAGACCCCAAATCCCCCAGCACTTTAGAATCTCCAGAACAGTGGAAAATAAATGTTTGTTGTTTAAGCCATCTAGTTGGTGGTTCTTTGCTTTGGCTGAGGGCTCTGTGAATCTGCCATAAAATTTGTTTATGTGATTAATTTTATTTTAAAAAAATGATATTGCCATGGAGATGTGGGTAGAATGGACATCTAAGAAGCAGGCTACATTATTAGCAAAACATTCCAAGCTGTGGTCCGGGTTTACTGCCATACTTTGTAGTTCCAAGATTTTTAAATTCTTCTAGACAGCTATGGAAAAATATATCTTAAATTTTATAATGCTGTGTCAAAACTGAATTCCTAATAAAGATAATGGAAATAAATGTCTGTATAACTGGCTGACAAAAGCAAAAGATTTTCTCTTCTCACCCTGATGAAATAATTGGACTTGGATTAGTCAGTCCTCTGTGACAAACAACTATAAAACTAAAAAAGATATATGAAAGAACTATTTTCTTGACAACCAGAAGCACAGAACCAAGGATCTTTGAATGAAGAGAAGAAAAAAAGGGGGAGAGGCCCACAATGTGCCCAGCACTTGCTGGACCATGGCACAGAGATTAGAATTCTGATATGGAGTTGGCTAGCATTGGTGTGGCCTGCTGCAGCTGCAAATTGCTACCTCCACCGTTATCATTGCCTTCTGGCAGCAGGTTGCACATAATGTCAGAGCGGGGCAAGGTATAAAGGCTGGACCTAAAACTCTAGTGGGAGTTACTTACTCTAGAGTACCCAAGAGATGGCCAGAGATTGTTAGCCATCATTGAGTCCTCCTGCCTCCCTCTCCCTTCTTAAGTATTTATCCATAATAAACATTATTCACCCCAAACTCCATCCTCAGTATTTACTTATAGAAACCCAACCTGTCCCGTTGATGATTTCTATCACACATTTAAGGAAAAAAATAATATCAATCTTACACAACCTCAGAAAACAGAAGAGAGTTCACTTAACTCAGATGGCCAGCACAACCTCATACCAAAATCTGAGAAGATATTACAAGAAATCTGAGACAAATATAAATGTAAAATATCTTAACAAAATAATTAGTTAAACAAATCCAAAAATTTATAAAAAGGAATGAGTGGGTTTATATTAAGAATTGAAGATAAAATTATCATCTGAAAATTAATGTAATTTACTATATCAGCAGCATAAAAGTTGAAAATCATGCAAATATGCAATAGATGCAGAAGAGACATTTGACAAATTTTAATATCCTCTGACCATTAAAAACTAAGCAAAAAGGAATATTCTTAATCTTAAGATCTTAAGATCTTAATTCTTAAGGGTATCTATTAAAACCTACTTTTTACATGACATTTAATGATGAAAGAATGATTCTTTCCTCCTAAGATCAAGAATTAAGCAAGGATGCCTAACCTCATCACCTATATTCAGCATTATACAGCAAGTTCTAGCCAGTGCAAGGATGCAACAAAAATAAATAAAAGACAGAAGGTCTGGAAAGAAAAAAGTATAACTGCCTTTATTTACAAAAAATATGACTAAATACATAGAAAATCCTAACAAATATCTTAAACATGCTAAAATGATTAAGTTAATTTAGCATGATTGTAGGATATAAGGCCACCATAATAAAATGAAATGTACATACTTATACTCGTAACAAAAAATTTAAATGTAAAAATTTTGTAATATCTCAAAATCTAAAATGCATATGGGTAAATGTAATGGAAAACATGAATTTATTTAAATTAAAAGAAATTAAAGAGGACTGAAATAACTGGAGAGCTAGCCCATGTTCATGTGTTAGAAGACTTTGTGCTATTAAAATATCATTTCTCCCCAAGCTGATCTATAAGTTGAAAGCAATCCCTGTCAAAAATCCTAGCACAGTGGTTTTCTTTTATTTTATATATAATTATTATATTATATATATATAATTATACATAATACTTATATAATATATAATATATAATATATTTATATATAATTATATATATAATTTTATATATAATTAATAAGCTTGTTCTAAAATTGATACAGAAATGATAAAGACATGGAATAGTCAGACCATTCTTGACAAAGAAGATCAAAGTTTGAAGACTTATTGTACTTGATTTCATGACTTTGTAAAGCTGTAGAAGTCAAGACAATATGTTATTGGTGAAAGTCTAGACACATAGATTAATGGAACAGCAGAAAGAATCTAGGGATAGACACATCCAGTCATTGATTTTGAATAAAATGTCAAGAAAATTAAATGATGAAATAATAACAGGTGAGGTTGGAACAACTAGATATCCCACTGATTTTTAATAATATGTAAAAGAAATTAAATGAAATAATAACAGGTAGGTTTGGAACAACTAGATACCACATGAGAAAAATAATCTCAATAACTCACACAGAAAAATTAATGTCAAATGCATCATAAAAATATACATAAAAGCTAAAATTTTAAAACATCTGAAAGAACATGTGCTAGAAAGTTTTCACAACCTTGGAATAGGAAATGATTTCATAGGCAGGACATAAAAAATACAAACCATTAAAGAAAAAATTATAAATCATACTAGCACCAAAATAAACTTTTTTCATGTTTGAAAGACACAAATAAAAAAATAACAAGCCCCACATTGGGAGAAATAATTGAAATGTATCTGCAATATCTAACAAAGAAATTATTTAAAGAACTCCAAAAGCTCAGTATTTAAACAGACAATGCAATTTTAAAAAGGGAAACATACATGCGTAGGCATGTCACAAAGAGAAAGATTAGTCAGGTAACAAATGAGAAGATGCTCAACATCCTTAAATATTAGGAAAATGCAAATCAAAACCATAAGGTAACACTTGACAAGCATGAGAATGGCTGCAATCAAACAGCGAATGACAAAAGTTAGTGAGCATGTAGAAAAAATGAACCGCTCATGCATTCATGGTGGGAATGTAAAATAACATAGCCCCTGAGAAGAACAAGTTAGCAGTTCTTCAAAAGATAAAATGTCTAAGGAGATGGAAATTCTAACTACCCTGATTTGATCATTAAACATTTTGTACATGTATTTTATACATGCAGTTATCACATAGGACCACAAAATAATTAATTTAACACTTGAAACATAAAATTACCATATGACCCAGAAATTCCTGCAGTAAGTATGTACCCAAGAGAACCAAAAACATGTGTCCATACAAAAATTTGTACACTAGTGTTCATCAAAGCATTATTCATATTAGCCCCAAAGTGGAAATTGTCCAAATCATCAATTCATCAAATAATGAATGGATAAATAAAATGTGGTATGTCCACACAGTGCAGTATTATTTGGGCAAGAAAAGGAACAATGTTCTGAAACATACCACTTCATGGAGGAAATCTTGAAAACATTATGCTACATGAAAGAAACCAGATAGAGTCATTTAGCCCATTTCAATGAAATGTTCAGAAAGGGAAAATCTAAATAGACAGAAAATAAACTAGTGGTTTCCAGGAAATGGGGAGAGAGGGAAGCAGAAAGCTGTTATTAGGTGGCATTTCTTTTGGGAACAATGAAGGTGTTATGGAATTAGATAGTGGTGGTGATTATACAACATTAGAGTACATTGAAAGCTATTAAGTTGTATACATTAAATGAAGTGTCTCGTATGTGAGTTACATGTTTTTTAAAAGCTGGGGTTTTTTGTAGTTTAAAACACACTAATTGGCACAAATTCCTCAGTTATTATCAAACCAAAGTTTACATCAATTCCTTCCTAAACCCGCTGCTGATGTGACCTAATTTTTGGTACAGAAAATATTGTCATTGCATACATAAAAATTATAATTTGTTTCAAAGAGATGAACAATTTTCTCCTACCACAAATAAGAGAGTATGGGGCATAGTATTACGTATTGTTGTTGTTGTTAGGTGCCATTGAGCTGTGTCCAACTCATAGTGACACTTATAGGGTTTTCAATGGCTGACTGTTTAGGGATTGCTTTGAGAGTGGATTGCCACGTCCTTCTCCCAGTTTTGCAGTGCTGGGAATCGAACCTGGGACCTCAGAGACTGCAGAGTGGTGTTCTATCAACTGAGCTAAATCCCAGCCCCAGTATTCCGTATAAGTATATAAACTCTGCCCAGCAAGAGGTGACTTTATTTTTGAGTCTGACAAATCAAATCTGGATCCTAGTTGGCTCAACACAGAGGGCTTACAGTGCTTCTCTGTAACACTCTTTTCGTTTTGGCAATGTTGGCATTTACTTGTGGAATTCAATCACCAATTCAGCTACCAGGTAGATTTTAGGGATGTTCTCTGCCGGCGCTGACCATTAAAAAGACAAAGTGTGTTTGTTTTCCACATCTTCCCATCATTTTAGCCTAAAAAAAAAATCTTCATATGAAATGAATTTATGTAGTTTCTATGGAAACTGTACCAATAATAGGAAGCCTAAGATCAACTGTACTTGAGAAGCAGAACATGAACACATCTGAGTAAAACACAGTGCATTTTCATCTGTAGTGTGATCTGAAGGACAAGGAAAGACTATGTGGAGAACATTAGACTAATTGAAACCTAGAAACCTAATCTAAGCCTGGATTTGTGGCTACCTTTCTTGTAGGAACCACTTCATGACTCTGGGACCCAATTTTCCCATCTGTTACCTATAGGGTCTAAATTAATTACTCCTAGTTTGTTTTTATTATTAACTAATATATGAGTCTGGTAGGTTCTACAGAGAACCCACCTGACTCATGTATATATTTATGATGTGTTTATTTTAGGAATTGTTTGGTGCAATTATGGAGGTTGACAAGTCCCAAGGTCTATAGTCAGCAAACTGCAAATGTAGGAGAACCAACAATGTATGTATTTCCAGTCCAAAGTCTGGCAAACTTAAGACCCCAGATTCAAGAAGAGCATGATGTTTCCATTCAAGTCTGAAGGCAGGAAAAACTAATATTCTAGTCCAGAAAGATCACACATGAAAAGTGTCCTCTTGAGGCCTTTTTGTTCTATTCAGGCATTTAACCAGTTAAATGAGGCACACTCACATTAAGGAGGGCAAATTTGAGTGTTTAAACCACTTGTATTTAATACAATTGTATATATGGTTGAGTTGACATTTTACTATTTCTTTTCTATTCTCAATATTTCTCTTAGGATTTCAATATGCATCCTTAGCTTATAGTATATCTTGAGTTAATATTGTATCATTTACTGTGTAATGTCAGAATAAGAGTAAAATACTATTTAAATTCTCCCTTGTCCTTTATGCTATTATTGTTGTTAGATGCCACTGAGTTGGGTCTGAGTCATAGCAGCCCTACGTACAACAGAACGAAACAACCCCCAACTCTATGCCAGGCACACAATCTCTTGTATTTAAGTCCATTGCTGCAACCACTGTGTCAATCCATCTAGGTGACTGACACACTTCCTTTCTTTGCTGACCCACCAATCTCCCAAAAATGATGTCCTTCTCCAGGGATTGGTCCCTCCTGACTACATGTCCAAAATACATAAGATACAGTCTAGCCATTCTCATTTCCAAGAAGCACCCTGATTGTACTTATTCTGGGATGCATCTATTGGTTCTTTTGGCAACTCATGGTGTATTCAATATTCATCTCCAGCACCATAATTCAAAAGCAAAAATTCTTCTCATGTCTCCTTTATTTCCCATCCAGCTTTCACAAGTATATGATGTGACTGGAAATACCATGGCATGCACCTTCAACTTCAATGTGACATCTTTACTTTTCAACACTTTAAAGAGGTCTTTTGGAATAATTTTTCCCAATGCAATGCATGCTTTGATTTCTTGGCCACTGCTTCCATGGGTGTTGATTATAGAAACAAGTAAATCAAAATTTTGGAAAACTTCAACCTTTATTCCCCTTATCATGAAATTGCTTACTGACCCAGTTGTAAGGATTTTTGTTTTGTTGTTGTTGAGGCTCAATCTGTACTGAAGGCTGTTTTCTTTGGTCTTCATTAGTAAATGTTTCAAATCTTCTTCACTTTCAGCAAGCAGAGTTGTGTTATCTACATAATACAGGTTATTAATGAGTCCTCCTCAAATCCTGTTGCCATGTTCTTCATAAAGTCCAGCTTCTTGGATTATTTGCTCAACATAGAGATTGAAGAAGTATGGTGAAAGGATACAGCCCTATTGCACACCTTTCCTGAATTTAAACCAGGCAGTGTTTCCTTGTTCTATTTGAATGACTGCCTCCTGGTCCTTGTACAGATTATTCATGAGTATAGTTAAGTGTTCTGGTATGCCCATTCTTTGCAATGTTATCCATAATTTATTGTGACCCACTTAGTCAAATGCCTTTGCATAGTCAGTAAAACATAGATAAATATACTTCTGGTATTCTATTTTACTTCTGTTATTTGTTATAAATCTCAAAACATTATCGTTACTTTTACTCTAAATAGTCACTAAAAGCAATCATATGAATAAAGTAAGTTATCAAGTAATCAAAAAAATTTTATATTTGTCCAAATGTTAGCTGTTCACAGTGTTTTTCATTGTCTCTGAATACCTAGCTGGTATCATTTTCTTTGGCGCTGGAGTTTAGCTCTGTTGGTAGAGTAGCATGCTACACTCTCTGAGGACCCTGATTCAATCCCCAGCACTGCAAAAATGGGAGAAGGACATGGCAACCCACTGCCGAAGCAATACCAAAGCAATCAGCCACTGAAAACTCTGTAAATATCAGAGAAGCATGGCAGAGAAGCCATCGTTTCACCTGTTGTACGTAGGTTCAGTATGAGTCAGACGCCAACTAGACGGCGCCTAACAACAACAACAACAATGAAGGACTCAGTAAATATCTGGTGCCTGCTGATTAACACCTTAAAGCAAACTACTTCTCTGACTGATCTAGTATATACTGGCTTCCTCCTATGTTAGGCTTCTGGGGAGATAAATTCCTTTGTGCTGCCAAATTTTGAGAGACCCTTCCTAGTAAAAGATGGAAATATCTCTATAAGTACCAATGACTTCTCTCTGGTCCTTCACACTTTGCTTTGATCTTAAAGAAAAATAACTACCAAAGATAAAACTAGAAAAATCTACTCAGAACATTTCCAGATGCAATAGACTCCTATCTACCTCCACAATACACCCAAGAGCCTGTATTCTGCAGCCAAGCAAATAGAAAAGGAAGACAATATTTTCAGCCATTCTAGTGTCTAGGCTAGTTAGCTTATGACTACTACCCTAGTGCAGAGAGATAGCTAATAAGAAATAAATTTTAAGAATTAATAGGTCACTGGGTGAGAAACACTACAATAAGTTTTCCATTCTTTTAACTAATAAACGAAAAAGAACTTTCAGATAACTGAAAATAATTCAATTCAGTTCAACTTAAGCACTTTTTAGGTAGCCATTATATATGTTCCATGGAAGAAGGGACAACAATGGATATCTGTATCATGGTTTCTGACTGGTGAGAGTTGCAATGATCTAATAGAGTCTAGTCTACCCTAGTCCAGTAGTCTAATCTAGTTTAAGTGCAGAATGCATTTCTTTTCAATTCTATTGCACTTCTCATTCTTCTGGATAGAAAATAGACTTTTTCTCCAATTTGGTGATGTTTTGATACATTCCAAAACAAGCCTAGATGAAATGCATCCTTTTCACATTAGTGGAAAGATCACAATAACCCTCGTGGAGTTATGTAATGGTTTATTATCTTCTTTTGCTCACTTTATAAAAATATGCTACACTTTTATTGAGGACAGGTGAGAAAGGCCTTCAGATATTTAGCTGCATGGATCTCATGGGCCTGTCAACTTCAATAGTGTTTGTTGTCTTAGTTACAGGAATTATGGAAAATAGTTTTTAACAATCACAGAGTAAGAGGTCTCCTGTTGCGTCCTGCTTGTTTCTGCCTGTTTCTGCACTGATAAGAAAGACAAATTAGGATTACAGTTAAGCCCCTTCGTTTGGAAAGGTCACATATCCCAGCCAAACTAAAGGCATGATATTTAATTACAGAGTTAAGAAGCCAAAGGACTTTCATTCTAGTTTGCATCTTTCCAGTTCACAGCTAGCTTTGGTGCAGTGCCAAAGTGAATATAACTCTAGAAATATGTTGCCTCTTGTTGGAAGATTAACACCATGTATCTTCATATTCTCCATTAGAGTATAGAATCCAATTGTGTTTAAAACATAAATACACATGACATTTAGGCATTTTGGTGGATCAGTGGGTCAATCACAGAATTAAATTTCCTTGCCAGAAGTGTCTCAGTTTAGATCTGATTGATCCCAGCCTCTTTCATTTCTCCCTGCGTGGGGCCACCCCTCCATTCCCAACAATAAACCAAGTGTCATCAATACCCTGAAACCTTGACCTCTCTCTAAAAGGATCAGCTCACACAAGCAAAGACAGGCATGGTATTTTTGAATTTCACACAGTTGCATATAAATATCCTATATACAGAAGCTCCAGTGTTTGATCATCAAAGTAGAAAAGCATCAACAATGTTGATTCCAAATAAAGGAAGACTAAAGGAATGTAAAAGGAAAAGAGGGAGGGAGAAGAAAGAGGAAGAGAAGAGAAATAGGAAGAGAAGGAAGAAGAGGACAAAAGAACCAGCAATTCAGCCTCTGATAAGCAAAATGGAGTGGCAAACACTGCTTGTTAATAGTTTATCTTTCTTCCCATTTTCACCATGTTTATATCTCACCATATCCAATTCTCAGTGTGATTGTCACTGCCATGGGAAGAACTTCCCTGACATCCTAGCTCAGATCAAACATCCATTACAGGTTCCCTTCACCCTATTTGTCTCTCTTTCCTTGCAATTGGCACAATGGCAATTTTAATATTTTATTGACTATGTGATTATTATTTGCCTTCCCCATTAAACTCCCCATTAGATTCCTTCAAGGCACAGACCATTTCTGGGTTTTCTTACCATTGTATCCCCTGGGGCCAGTACAGCATATGCCATGGTGCTAGAAATCAACTAACATTCATTGAATGAATCTATTAACTAATCAACAAAACCACATACAGGAATTGGAGCGCAGAGAAATGTTTTGTTCCTTTCATCAGAAGTACTGTCCTTAGCCTAGTAGTTGTAAGATGTTTTGATTAAAGACCCTTAAAACTATTGAAGATTGCATAAGTATTTATAGCAGCATTATTTATAATTGCAAACACTTAGAAGAAAAGCAGATCACCTTCAATAGGTGGATAGTTAAATTATGATGCAGCCAAACAATAGAATATTATTCAGTGATAAATATAAAAGCATTACCAATCCCTTAAAAGATAGAGAAACTCAAACACATATTCTAAGTAAAAAAATGTAATCCAAAAAGGCTATATAATATATGGTTCCAACTATATGTATGACATTCTGGAAAAGACAGAACTATGGAAACAGAAAAAAGATCAGTGGTTGCCAAAGGCTTAGGGGGAGGATAGGATAAGTAGGTAGGTAGTAAAACTATTCTGTATGATACTAGAATGGTGAATATGCCATTATATGCTTGTCAAAATCCATAGAATGTACAACACAAAAAGAATACCCTACTTTAAACTCCTTCCTTGGTATGATAATGGTGTATCAATGCTGTTTCATCAACTGTAACAAATGTGTCATACCGGGACCATATGACTGTGGGGGAGGCAGGGTGGGGTTAGAGGGATATGTGGTAGCTCTGTACTTTCAACTTTATTTTACAACAAATCAAAACCTCTAAAAAGTAATGTCACACAAAACACGATAAAAAAACTATTGAGGATCCACAAGGAGCTTTGGTTTGTATTGGTTTGATCTATAGATGTTTACCAAATACAAACTAAAATGAGAAAAATTAAAACATTTATTTTTATTTCATTTAAAAAACCAACAATCCCATTGTACTTTAATGTAAGAACACATTTTATTAAGTATAACTACGTTGGAGACATTTGTTTCCAGCCAAGATAGAGTAACAAAGATAAATTTTTTATCATCCCACCTGAACACTTTTTTTAAAAGAGAGACAAAATATATAAAACAGCTTTCAAGACATTGGACATAAGACAACAGAAGGCAGTGATCCCTGAGAGAGGAGACATAAATGAAGTGAGCCCTACAATTTTATAAATTTACTCTCAAGTTCAGTCAATTTTTGCGCAAAGGGCCAGATAGTATGTATTTTAATCTTCATGGGCCACATAGAATTACCAGGCAATGGTACAAGTATAAAAAACTCCAATTATGGCATGTCATTGAATTGAGGAGATGGGGCTGGGAGCTTAGGTAAGCCAAAGTTCACAGGACAATGTGCTGTATAGGACAGAGTTGCATGGGCTGCAAACTTCAGTGGCCAAGGGCACCTTCAAGTATTCAGGTAAATACAAGGTAGCTCCTGAGTTTGAAGAAACTACCCAAGGCTGGGAAATGTATCACCTGAAAGCATCAGGTGAACCGTGCCCAGTGCTCACATCAGGCCAAAAATAGGCTGGTGCCAACCACCAGAGCAGGAAGCTTCCTAATTCCTGGGGCTCTGATTGTATATAGTATTAAAAAGGGTCTTGCCCCAGTAGTGGGGAGAATTAGACCCAGACAAGATGCTCCTCTAATCCAGCTTCACATCTGAAAAGTAAGACCTCCAAAGGACCAAACTGTTTCCAAGTAATGTCATTGCAATTTGGAATAAAAGTCAAGAATTTTCTTAGGAATACAAAAATAACTAGGACCCTATGTGGTAAGATTCACAATATACGGCATTTAATTTTTAAAAATTACCAGGCATATAAAGAAGCAGAAAAATGTAACCCACGATGAGGAAAATCAGTGAATTTGCATTAACTTAGAAATGACCCAGGTGATAGGATTAGTAGATTGAGCACTGAAAACTTAAGAATTGGAAAGTATAAATCCATGTGTCCAATAAGTTCATGAATCAAACATAAGAAACATAAAGAAAACTGTACCAAGACATCATAATCAAATTGCTTAAAGCTGATAAGAAAGAGAGAAATCTCAAAAGTACCCAGAGGGGGAAAAAAAGCCTTATTCACAGAAAACACAAGATTTTCTTGTAAGAAGCAATGCAATCTAGAAGACAGTGGAGCAACATTTTTAAAGTACCCAAAGACAGGAGAGTCAGCCTACAATTCTTTGCCCAGCAAGAATATCTTTCATAAAAGAACATATAATTTTTTTCAGAAACATAAAAGCTGAAAAAAATTCATCACCAGCAGGCTTATACAACAAGAAATTTTAAGTTCTTTAGGTAGAAGGAGAAAGATATCAGATGGATGTCTGGATCTATACACACACACACACACACACACACACACACACACACACGAAAAAAAATGGGGGTGGGGGGAACACCAGAAGTTTTAACTACCTAAATAATTTTCTTATTATTTAAATCATTAAATTTAAAGAAATAGCTGAAGTTTAAAATAGAATTAATATCAATACATGGTGAGATTTGTGTAAATTATACAAGTAAATTGCATGACAACAGCACATAGCCCGGAGGAGAGAAATGGAAACACTATTGCCATGTTCCTTTATGTGAAGTAGTACTGAAGGTAGACTGTGCTAAGCTAAGGTTCAAACCCTACAACAACCACAAAATGACAACAAAAACATTACCATTAATAAGAAAAAAAGGAGACAAAATGGAATAATAGAAACAAACATAAAGACAACATGTTGAAGGCAAATAGCAAAATAGTAGATTGATATGAAACCATGTGAATAATATCACCCAGTACAATGGTCTAACACTGTGGTCAAAAGGCAGAACTTTAGCCGGGCGTATGCCTATTATCCCAATGACTTGAAAGGTGAAGGTAGGAAGATTCAAAGTTTGAGGCCAAAGGCCACCTGCATAACTTAGCAAGACCCTGTCTCAAAATGAAAAATAAGAAAGGGGCCAGGAGTGTAGCTCAGTAGTAGAGCCCTTGTAAAGTATGTATGAGGCCTTGGGTTCAATCTTCCAGTATTGCAAAAAAAATAAATAAAATAAAATAATTTAAAAATTCTTAAAAATTAACTAACTAATTTAAAAAATAAAGGCATGGCTTTTCAGATTGGAAACAACAAACAAACAAAACCCAACTCTATGCTGTCTAAAAAAAAAAAACTATGTTAAATATAAAGATATCCATAGATTAAAATTGGGGCTGGGATTTGGCTCAGTGAATAGAGCGCTGCGCTGCAGTCTCTGAGGCCTCAAGTTCAATTTCCAGCACTGCAAAAATGGGAGAAGGGCCTGGCAATCCACTCCCAAGGCAATCCTGAAGCACTCAGCCATTGAAAACCCTATAAGGGTCACTATGAGTCGGATACCGACTCGACGGCACCTAACAACAACAACAACAACAACAATAGATTAAAATTAAACAGATAGGAAAGCATAGATCATGCTGACACTGGTCAGAAGAAAGCTGGACTGAATATTAATACTGCATGTTAGATCTTAGGGTAAGGAATGCTACCAGGGATAAAGAAGCCCATTTCATAATGACAAAGGAGTCAATTGATCAAGAAGGTGAAAGTTGTTGTTGTTGTTAGGTGCCGTTGAGTCGGACTCATAGTGACCCTCATAAGGTTTTCAATGGCTGACTGTTTCGGGATTGCCTTGGGAGTGGATTGCCAGGTCCTTCTCCCATTTTTGTGGTGCTGGGAATTGAACTCAGGACCTCAGAGACTGCAGAGCAGCGCTCTACCAGCTGAGCTAAATCCCAGCCCATAAGAAGGTGAATAGCAATCCTAAATGATTCCCCTTAATAACAGAGTAAAAACTGGCAGAACTGAAAGACAAAAAGACAAATCCACAATCATCTGAAATTTTAATGCCCTATATCAATAATTGATAGGACAAGTAACAGATAATCAGAAAGGATAAAGACCTGCACGATACCATCAACTAACTTGACCTAATTGATATATGTCACACATTCCTCCCAAAAATAAAATGCACAGATTTTTCACATATACAGGGAGCATATAAATCTAAGTACATTCTAAATGATTTATAACACACGAATAGGTTCTCCAACCACAAAAAAAAAATTTTTGAAATAAACATACCTAGAAAATCTCTCTAAAAATTTGGAAACTAAAGAACATGCTCGAAACAATCTATGAGTTAAGAAAGAAACCAAAACAGAAATTAGAAAGTATTTTGGACTGAGTGAAAATGAAAACACACACACACACACACACTCACAAATTTAGAGGATGCCACTAACTCCTGAAGGGGAAATTTGTAGCACATGCAAAAGAAATATCCAATTAAATGACGTCAGCCTTCACTGAGGAAAAGGAAGAACAAACCAGAACCAAAGTAGAGCAAAAAAGAAACTGATAATGATCAGAACCAGTCAATTAACTGGAGAATGTAATTGAGCAGGGTGGAGAGGGAACTCCAAATCTGTTATTCCATAAAAGCAGCAAATAAACTGGCAAAATCGGTCTTATCAGAACTCTTGTTGTTGTTAGGTGCCATCAAGTCGCATCCAACTCATAGCAACTCTATATATTACAGAACACTACCCAACACTGTGCTATACATATGATATTTTTTATGTTTGAGACCAAGGTTTCAGGCACTATGTTTCTTCTCATTTTGAGTCATGCCACATCAGCAAAAGGAAGTCCCAGGTGCTCTACTCCATTTGCACCATTATAGGACTCTACTTTGAGGAGGCAACTCTTCTCCAGTCATCTCTTGAATGCCTTCCAGCCTGGGGGGTTCATTTTCCAGCACTATATTTGACTGTGCTTTTCTGCAATTCATAGGGTCTTTAATGGTTAATTGTTTCAGAAGTGTGCTGCTAGGTTCTTCTCCCTAGTCTGTCTTAGTCTGCAAGCTCAGCTGAAATCTGTCCACCACCAGGCGTGGCCCTGTTAGTATCTGAAATACTAAGCGTGGCATAGCTTTCAGCATCACAGCAACATGCAAACCCCAACAGCACAGGCTGACAGACACCTGGGGGATCAGAACTCTAGAAAATGATAAAAAGTGTACAGCAACCAGATGAACATTTAATCAAGAAAAAAACAGCTGCCACTCAGAGAGAGTGCCCTGTGGTGTTTTGTCTTATCCTGTCCCCATCGCCTGCTCTCCCCTGCTTCAAAACCTTGAAAATCAGAGTCCATGTTCTCAAGATAGAGGCTTAGTACTGGGGGGAGCAGAACAGGCAGTTCTATCCCCATTTCCTTAAGACTAATTCCTATCCAGTGGATCCCAGAGGGCAGGTTCAGGGGTTTACCCTTATAGTCAGCAGCCACATAACAATGCTTCAGTCCTTGTCAGGCCACAAGTACACTGGTGCTCCCTTAGGTTATACCATGGCAAACTATTTGGAAAGACACTTCACAAAGAAGATAAAGAAATGGCAAATAAACATAAGAAAATATGCTCAACCTTACTATGTCATTCAGTTAAACAACAATTAAGTATCTATATACATCTGTTAGAATGGCTAAGTGTCGATGAGGATATGGAGGAACTTGAACCTTCATACACAGTTCATGGGAATGTAAACTGGTACAACTATTTTGGAGACCTGTTTGGCAGTTTCTTAAAAATGTTAAGCATATACCTCACATGTGTCCTGGTCATTTCTTTCCTAGATATGTATCAAAGAGAGAAGTGAAAGAACATGCCCTAACAAAGACATATATGAATGTTCAGAGCAGCTTTATTTGTAATAGTCCTAACCTAAAAACAACCCAAATGATCAATAACAGGTGAACAGAAAATCAAATTATAGTACATCCATACAATGATAGGGTACTTGGCAATAAAAATGAACAAGCTTTTCATACACACAAACACATGAGTGAATCTCAAAAAAAAAGCATGCTGTGAAAAAAGCCAGACAAAAAAATATACATAGTCTACATAAAATTCAAACTAAGAGAGTGACAGAAAGAAGACATCAATTAATCAGGTGGGCAGGATGGGGAGGAAGGCAAAATGAACACAAAGAAATTTTGGGGAGGTGATGGACATATTCATTATCTTGATTGAAGTGATGGTTTCCTAGATGTATTCACATGTCAAAATTTGTCAAATTGCAGACTTTAAACATGTGCAGTTTGTTAAGTTTCAATTAAACCTTAATAAAGCCATTTAAAGAAATAACTATATTTTCCAAAACAAGTTAGCGAGAAAAGTGTCATTACTTGACATTTTTGCACATCTGTTTTATGGTACACTTCATAAAAGACAGCTGGATTCTCATATCTGTTTTCTGCATTCAATGTGTTGCATTATGTTGTTTGAGCTTAAGAATATAAAGAAAATCTACCTTCACAGAAATACATAGTTGGAAATGGGAGAAATATTTCAATAGACTTTTCAGGCAATTGTAGATGTGTGATAACACATCAAAGCTTAATAAGTGGTAGTTTCTTCAAGTTGGAGTGTGGAATATGAAAACAAATTAATATATTTTTCAAATTCTATTATATTAAAGTTCATTGATCCACCATATAATTTAAATGAATCTCTTTCCATGTATAACACAGCATGGTCATTTGGAAAATATTGACTCACTGAATTACACAGATCTTTCAATTATCGTTTTATGCCCACACACACATACACACACACACAGAGATAGAAATGTACAGTGGAGTCTGTAGTTTCTTAAAATATCAAACATGCATATCAATTATACTATATATACATATATACACACACACACACACACACATATATATATATATATATATACATATATATATATATATACATATATATATATATATCTCAACAACATATATACCAGTAATATACCAGTGATTTTATCAAAATATCTTCAAGTATTGAAAAGTGGTCATACTCACTGGGGTACACATAAGTTTTCAAAAATTTTAATTTTCACTTGAAAACTCAAATTTTATAATTTGACAAATGCTATCTATTTTTTAATTTTGAAATGACAGTCTCACTTCATTTTTCTAGGAAATATCCTTCAAATATTCAAATCCAAATAACCATAATTTCTAAGTCAGTGTGTCCCAGTCCCCGCCCCCACCTCTGCAAAATTTCTATGTTAAAATCTAATCCCTGATGTGACAGTATTGGAAAATGGGACCTTTGGGGAATAATTAGACCATGAGGCAGAGCCCTGGTGAATGGGATTAGTGCCCTCCTAAGAGAGTCCCAAAAAAGGTGCTGCCCTCTTTCCACCATGTGAGGATGCAACAAGAAAGCATTATCCTAGGAACCAGGAGTGGGCTCTCACCAAACCCCAATCTGCTGGAGCCTTGATCTTGGACCTCCCAGCCTCCAAAACTGGGAAATAAACTTCTGTTGTTTATAAACTTCCCAGTTTATGTTATTTTGTTATAGCATTCCCAAAAGACTAAGATAATCATTCTTTAAAATATTGTCTATTCTTACCAAAAATGACTAGTTCACTTTGCAACTCTGTCTTGCCAAGAGTTTTTCTTTGAGATAACCATTACACTTTGGTTTGCAGCAAAAGTGTTTTATGCATACTCCCTGTTTCATCGCACCAAATATAAGTGCCTGCAGTTGTACCACATGGTGTCTGATCCCACCAGATTTCAGAAGCTAAGAGGGTCAGGCCTGGTTAATACTTGGATGAGAGACCTCCTGGGAAAACCAGGTAATGTAGGCATAGGAGAAAGACTTGGCAACCCACTGACAAAAAACAATCAGCTGTAGGGCACTGCCTAGAGAGGTAGCTTGCCTCAAGGCCGATCTGGCCCACTTGGAGGTCTGAGACTCATTCCCAGGGTAGTAACCTTTCCCCTACATCCAGAAATTCCTGGGCATCGAGGTTTCAAAGATGGCACTGACGTCCAACTCCTCTCCTCAGACCTCCTGACACCTGATTGGCTATTTCCAAATTACAGAATGGCCCCTGATTGGACTGTTCAGGAACAACTCCTGATTGGTTCCTTTTTGGATGCCTCATTTGCATCTCCCCCCTGATAGACTAAGCCCTGATCACCTGACATGACATGGCAGTCTCTGATTGGCCAGGTTAGGGAATATAAGATGGTGCACAGAGCATTCAGGGTCCATTCCATTGACCAGGACAGACAGGGCAATAAAGAGCCAGGGTGACCTGAGTACTTGGAGTCAGCATCATCACTGGAAGAAAGAAGCAACGAGCTGCTGTGGGCATAAATCTCTGAGCCTGCCTTTCTCAAGGCTTCTCAGAGTAGCAGTGGACATAAGTCTCCCTTCTGGGCAGTATGGCTCCCTGGCTCTCAGCTCACCCTCACCAGACAGCAGGTCTTCAGCAGCTGGATCCCACTCTGGACCAGAGGCCTATGGCAGAAGTGAGACCAGCGGCAGGCAATGCCCCACAATCAGCCATTGAAAACCTTATGGATAGCAGAGGAGCACTGGCAATAGTGCCGGGCATTGCACAATGTGGCCCTCAGTTCAATCCCCAGTACAGCAAAAATGGGAGAAGCATATAGCAATCCACTTATGAAGCAATCTCAAAACAATCAGCCATTGAAAACCCTATGAGAGTTGCTATGAGGCAGACCCAACTGGACAGCACCTACCAATAAATATTAAAAAGTTATTACTCAAGGGTTGAGATTTGATATAGTTAATTAAGAGCATTCTTAAGTGACACTAGTAATTTTTTATATGAATGAATGATGGTGGATTAGGCATGAGGTACAGTGCCTGATGATGCAGTTTGAGGTCAGTGCTCTCACATGGGCTCTGTCACCAGCATTTCAACCCAGCATTGTTATTAAACTCCCAGACCAAATGTGAGCACAGTGAAAAGGGCCTCTGGTGCCAGTAGGGGTCCACTGGTCACGCTTGAAGAGATACTACCCCAGCCTGCAAGCACAACTGTTAGACTTGACCCAAGCCATCCTGTCTAGAGATCAAGTGTTCCTGCAAGATCAGCTAAGCTTAAAGAGTCAAACTCCATTCTTCTCACAAGTATTTGCTGAATGCTTACTCTGGGCCAGGTCCAATTCTAGGTGCTAAGAAGAATAAATGAAACATAAGCTTTGTCCCTTAGATGATAAACTCTAAGCAGGGAACAGACAACAAACAAATAAAAGTGAGCATTTACTATGCCTGGTGGTGGTCAGTGTCCAAGAGAAGGACAAAACATGGCCAGGGGACAAGAGCACTAGGGGAATGGAGGATCAGGGAGTACCTCATTGGTAAGATACTGGAGCAAAAACCCAAAGAAGAAAAAGCTAGCTGTTCAGATAGCTTGGAAGAAGAACATTTCAGGCAGACAGAGGAGCAGTAGTGGATGTCAATGTAATAGCATGCTTGGCATGTTAGAGAGACCACAAGGAAGGTGCCTGGCTGGAGGAGAGTCAGTGAGGAGAGATGTAGGATGTAGTATCAGAGATAAAGAGGGAGCATCACGCAGAGCTTTGTACAATATATTTTACTCTGTGCAGTTTGGGAAGCCACCAAATGGCTTAGATCAGGTGAATAACAAGATCTAATTAATATTTTTCCAAGGATCCTTCTGACTGATATGTGAGAAATGAACATAAGGCAGTGTGATGGTTGATTTCATCTGTCAACTCCACTGGTCTGAGAAGTACTCAGGCATTTGGCTAACTACTATTTCTAGGTGCCTGTGAGGGTGTTTCCAGATGAGAATAGGATTTGAATTGGTGAACTGTGTAAAGAAGATGGCATCCTTCAGTGTGGGTGGGTATCATTCCATCTGTTGAAGGCCTGAATAGAATAAAAAGGTGGAAGAAGGAAGAATTCTTTTTCTTCCCCCCCCCCCCCCCCCGCTTTCTGCCTGACTGCTTAAGGTAGCACATTGGTTTTCTTTTGCCCCTGAACTGAGTCTTGAAACTCACACTGTCAGCATTCTCAGGGCTT